>MVAI01000010.1:0-142018 GCA_014825565.1 Phaffia tasmanica | reverse complement strand
ATGGTGGGTAAAGTGTAATCGCAAGACTGCACTCTACCCAGCCTGCCCACTACCACTCACAACCAAGCAAGTCGCTTACCCCATCGGCCGTCATCGGGGAGAGAAGATTATTATCATTTATTCGTTTTTTTTTTCTTTCTTTCTTTTTTGGGTCCTTAGTGGCGAAGAGAACGATCGGCCAAGAACGCCATCTGTTCATCATCATCAGGGAGCTTTCTATCATTTGCTTTCTTCTCTCGTCATTCTTGCGATGTCCTCTTTCACTTTTGCTTTTGCTTTTCTTTTTCTTTTTCTTTTTTTATTTTTATTTTTTATATTTTTTTTTATGATCACACTCACACACTCACACGCACAAACGAGATAAATATCTCACGATAAGTAGGTGTATATCCCAAGGATCACTCGATACCCAGACAAGAGAAAACTTATAGGCAGACAGAAAAGTAGAAGATAAACAAGGGACAGGACAAAAAAAAAACGACCGTAGGGCGGTAAGGTGATGGGATGATGGAGGGTTCTCTGGTTTTTTCTTTTTCTTTTTTTGAGTGGATAGCCCATAATTGTAGTCCATTGGGGTGGTGAGGAGAAAAGGAAATAAAGGAAAAGAAGGAGCTCTGTATGGAATTGAACGAGCAAATAACTGTAAGGCTCACGAAGAGTGTCGGATGAATAATAGCAATCGGGATTTTGACCATAGCTTGTCGAGGTCGAACGCATAGGGGGAGAAGAAAAGAAAATAGGCCGGAAGAGAGACTCGCTGGACGGCAACCCTATCTACTTGCCACGCTATATCACAAGTCATCGAGAAAGAGAGACAAGAGAAAACAGATAGGGGTGGGTGGCAAGAGACCAAATCAGTAACAACTCTTTCAAAAGACTATAGGCTATACCCTGGTTTGGACCTACCTGGGAAACAACCACACCGGCGACGACAGCGGCGATGACAATTAGGATGATAATAATAACAAAGAAACAGATCCAACGCTTTCTTCGGCTGTGTAGAAAAAAAAAGAAAGAAAAAAAAACATGCAAATGCAAAAGAGCAATCTCGTAAATCTCTGGCCCAAGATTCTCAGCAACATATACTCGCAGAGAATGGGACAAACGCTTTTCGGGCACTGACAATCCCCCTGTCGAGCTGCTCGTTACTGTTGAATTCGAATTATGGACACAAAAAATGGATAAATGAAAGCTCCTATGTCAGCAGATACAAATGAAATAAATCGTCCGACACTGATCATCTCACTACCTCCTCGATTCACTCACCCGGTTTCCATATCCTGGTTGACCTGAGTAGCTTGTTGCTCGACCACGTTGATTGTCTCGTCCTGCTGCTCGATCAGCATGGCCATCTTCAAGTAACAAGGAACGCCTCCGTGAGTCAGAAACACAATACGCGCCAAAGAAAGAACATTGAGGAAATTCAGAAGGCGTACATCGTTAAACAACTGGGCAAGTTCAGTGAGCGTTCGCTCAATACGTTGGATATCCTCGTGTCGCTGCTGGACCTCTTTGTACGCAGAGCTAGCCTGACCGTATCGGTTTGATGACAAGAGCTGTAATTTTAGGAAAGGATGAGATACCGGAAACAGACACGTTCCATCAGTTAACTCGTTTCGGCATGGAAAACGCCCCAATCGATTAGACCTATGCTCACCGCTTGCTGGAAGATTTGAGGGTTGTCGCTCTCCAACACGGCCTCCATCTCCTGAGGGGTAGCATCCGGCTTGACTGTAAAAAGAGGAGAGAGAAGTCAAAGAACGAAACCAAATGTAGCTTAGCGCCTTCATCTCTGCCACGAGACATGAATGCAAACAGATGAAAGAGAAAATGAACAAAAAGAAAAACGAAACGGAACAAACTAACCAATCTTGAATTGTCTCTCTGCTCTCTGCTTCACCTTGCTTCGGTGCATTCGCTCGACAGACTGATACTCCTGAAGCAACCCGAGGAACTGCTCTTTGACACCTTTCACCTGTGCCTTCTTTCCTCGGTCACCCTGTGTGTTGGCGTTTGCGCTTTTGATCATCATCTTTACACTTTGCGCGAGCTCTCTCGTCTCCTCCACCTGAGACGACAACTCCGGCGGCGGGCCAGTCGTCGAGTTTAACGAGATCGCATGAAGCGACTTAATCTGACCAATCGACATCTGGAGCTGAGAGAGTGATGTTCGGATCTGGCCAATCTATAAAAGCCAACAAAATTGGGTGAGAACGTTTTTTTCTTTTGTTTTTGTTTCTTGTTGTTGTTTTTTATTTTTATTTTCTTCTGCGTAAACCTCAATCGGACAGACCACAGATTTAAACTCGAAGAAAAAACTGTACCTCTTGCCAGAAATCGGAGGGCACTTGCTGGACGTTATTCATCTCGTACGCATTCGTAGGCGCGTAAGCCTGGTTCTGCTGACCATCGTATGCGTATTGACTTTTTGTTTTGTTTGGGAAGGAGGTCAGAGAAAGAGTCTTGTCAGCACCTTTCACCTTTTCCTTCTTCACAAGACGCGTCATTTCAAGGATGTAATATCAAAATAAAAAGAAAGAAAAAATTAAGCATATGAATAGAAGAGGGGAGACTGACGTTTGGGGAGGAGAAGGTATAGGGTTGTACGTGTCCTGCTGAGGATTATTCTATCAATCGTTTCGATAAAGTAAGGAGAGAATGTTCAAAGAAGACATTTGAGACGGAGGGGAAAGAAAAAGAAAATCAAGATGGTCAGTTCTCGATCAACATTGAAGGAGGTCCAGAAGCCGCTATTGCATCGCCTCCTCGCCCCTGCCCCAGATTTGCCTTGATTGAGATCTCCAAGAGAGAATTAAAAGAAAAGAAAAGAGGAAAAAGTGTCTTTAAAAAAGACATCAAACGCACCCTAAGGCCAGCAAGTCTGTCTCTAGACATTTCAGGAGTATCTCAATAAGAAACTAAGAGGAAAGAAACACGAAAGAGAAGGTTGGAAAAGGAATTAAAAAGGAAAAAGGAAGAACGTTAGGGGAACACAAACTTTGAGGGCGGGCCGAGTGAGGAAGGTGACCAAAAACAAAAGACGCCGCGGGGGCCCTGAAGGTATCTTGTCTTTTTGTAGTTATCAACCGCTATATTCTCTGCTCGATTTGTAGTCTAGCTTTGTAGTGTCTTCAAGATGACCTCGAGTTAACTCAAGTATTTATACAGGCAATTTATGATCTCTCTTCCAAAAAGGAGGCGCTTTGCTTGACTCACACAGTCCTTTCATCTTCTGTTCTTAGAGTTCTATCTCTCATCTCTTTCGCTTGGATGCTGTGTCATCTATCGGCGTGTGTCACGATGTATGTTATGATGTGTGGATTGTGTGGTGCGACATTGCTGTACATCCTCGTCACTAGAAACATTGCCATAGCAATCTCATCGGCATCGCCATCATCATAATCACTCTTACCAACATCACCGTTGTCATCACCGTTGTCATCGTCAGTCTCCTCAGTCAACTATCTGATGTAGTTTCTGTAGCGCGTCCGATGGGTCGTTACGTTTGAGATTACATAAGCAAAGGCACGTGCTTTCTCTCCCTTAGTCATATCCGTCACCGGCTCAACCCAGAGTCTTTTTCGTCTCTACTCTCAAAACTAACGTAGCCGAACCCACTTCTACCTTGTTTGACAACCAAAAGCTCCTGTACAATGGCTGTCATCACCGAAGCCCCGGCAGGACCTTCTGTAGGATCTTCTAAGAATATAGATGATCTCTTTGCGAGCTCTCCGCTTTTCATGCAGTCTCTTCCTGAGGGAGAGGAGAATGATGCCGTCGCTGCCCTTCAGAGTTTGGCCTACGATGGTACCCCGGACGGTGAGGTTTCTTGTACACTCCCCTTTCATTTTCTCCGGATCAGCTGTGAGCATAGATGGTCAATCGAGCTGAACTGGTTCTTGT
Organism: Phaffia tasmanica; assembly: GCA_014825565.1. NCBI lineage: Eukaryota > Fungi > Basidiomycota > Tremellomycetes > Cystofilobasidiales > Mrakiaceae > Phaffia > Phaffia tasmanica. Next base: position 138,115 of record MVAI01000010.1, on the reverse strand, counting down.
TTGTCATATTTATATGTATATATATATGTGCTTTGATTCACTGTCAAAGAAATCGCTCTCAATTTCAAGGAGCACGGAAATGACTGTTTCTCTGTCAAGCAGTACAGAGAGGCTATCGGATTTTACACGCAAGGAATTGACGTCAAGCCGGACGACAAGGCTTTGTTCGAGGTTCTCTATGTAAACCGAGCGGCCTGTAATTTGGCCCTTAGTAAGTAAATGTTAATTTGTTCTTGTCTTCCAGACACATCCTTTGTTGGTATACTTATCCTTTCTTTCCTCTTACCAACTACTTCAAGAAAACAATCGAAAGGTTCTTCACGACTGCTCCGCCGCTCTCGACCTCAACCCTAAATCTGTAAAGGGACTCTACAGATCCTCTCTTGCGCTTCTCGCCCTCGGTCAACATGTCGAAGCAATCGATTGCTGTGAGCGCATACTCGCCATCCCCAATGAGGCTGAGAACAAGCCTGTTCAGACCTTACTTGCTACAGTGAAAGAACGAAAGGAAAAAGCCGACAGGAGGGACGCCGAAAGTACGGAACGTGCTAGAAGAGAAAAGGAGGGAGGACTTGCGCTCAGTCTAGCTTTCGGAGTGAGTTTGTCTTTTTCTTATTTCTTCCTTTCCATCTCTTTCTTTTCTCTTGTTCTTTTCCTGGGCACACAACCGGATATTTACGCTCTTGATATGTCCACAGGTTCGAGGGATCCATGTCCAAAAAACTTCTTCCCCTCCAGATAATCCCTACCCGCCGCATTTTGATGAAGAATGTGTGTCAGAAAACTCAATGTCGAGCATACCTCTGTGTGTATACTTCTGTCCCTTTCTCCTCCTCTTCATTTTCAAGTACATCAACTCAACTTATATCTGCTTTTTTTTTTTTTTTACAACAACAGCTACGAACCATCTTCGCCATGGGTTGCGCCTTCACCAGAAAGCCCGTTGATCTTCCCAGTATTCTTCCTCTATCCTTCCCACGGCCAGTCCGATCTGATTTCCCTATTTGAGGAGAACACCGCGTTCTCCGATCATCTGGACGCCATCTTCGCTACGCCTCCCCCTTGGGATACTGTGGGAGCTTATCGACCTTCGAACGTGGTAGTTTACTGTGAGACCGCCCATGGTCGTCTGCTTAAAATCCCTAGGAAAATGACGCTCAGAAATGTGTTCGAAGCTGCTCGTGGTCAAGAAGGTAAAGGGCAGGATGGTGTCGTTCTGAAGGATGGTTTGTTGAGCTTTGTGGTTCTTTTAAAGGGGGAGGAAGAAAAGGCCTGGGTAGCAGAAGCCAAAAAGAAGCAGCAAATACAATCGTCATCATAAAATGAACTTCTTCTTTACCCAGAAGACACAACAAGAAATGAGGACGTATACTTGAATTGAAAAGAGTTGCATCCAGAAACGCTTTGATAAATGAAGGCAAAGAAGAATGAGAGGAAGTTGATGAGCTTAAGAATCGTCGTTATCGTCATCAATGAATTTTCCCCCGAATATCCGGTCGAGTCAGTTGCTTTCTTCTTTTTTTTCCTTCATCTTTACACTACTTTTCCGTTTCTTCTTGATCTTTCCGATTTCTCTTCAACCTTCATATCTTCCTGTTTTTCAAAAATCTCATTCCGTCTATACCTATCAATCAATCACAACAGATGACACCTCGGAACATTCCACATCTGGCTCCGCCTAACGGACCGTCAGATGCTAATCTTGAAGGAACTAAGCTCAACGGGGAACATGCCTCGAACCAGACTCAGAAACAACTTCCTACTCACCTCTATAGCAGACTATCCTCTCATCATATTCTGCCTGATGGAACGCCTGACTATCTAAAACTCATTTTACTCTCCCGAACATACTCTCCGCCGCTCAACATGAAGGAAACTCCGTTGACAAAGGCGGTCAATTTGTCGGCCAAGCTTGGAAACGAAATCTGGCTCAAGCGGGAAGACATGCAGGAAGTCTTCAGCTTCAAGCTTAGAGGAGCCTATAACTTCATGAGCTCTCTCGGCAAAGAAGAACGTTGGAAAGGAGTCGTCACATGTAGTGCAGGCAAGTTCTATAGCCTTCTTTTCTTTTCCGAGAATCGGTCAACTTGGAAAGCGCTTGACTGACCAGAACGAGTGACGTCCTTTTTTTTCTTCTTGTCCTCTTTCTTTGTGAACTGGTTGTTCTCTCTTACTCAAACAGGTAATCACGCTCAGGGAGTTGCCCTTGCCGGCTATAAGCTTGGAATTCCGTGTACTATCGTGATGCCTGTGGCGACGCCGACGATCAAATGGAAGAACGTCGAACGACTCGGCGCCAAAGTTGTTCTCCACGGAGACGATTTCGACCAAGCAAAGGCAGAGTGTGCCCGATTAACCAAACAGTATTCGCTCATCTACGTTCCACCCTATGATGATCCGCTCATCATCGCTGGTCAGGGAACTATTGGTGTAGAAATTCTCAGACAGACCCCCGAGCCGGACACACTCGATGGTATCTTTGCTAGTATCGGTGGAGGTGGGCTTGTCAGTGGACTCTGCTCGTACCTCAAGCAGGTCGCCCCTCCCAGTCTCAAGATTCATGGTGTTGAGACATACGACGGCGATGCCATGTCCAAAAGCTTGGACAAGGGTGAAAGGGTCATGTTGGACGAGGTGGGACCGTTCAGTGATGGAACGGCCGTTAAGATTGTCGGTGAGGAGCCTTTCAGAATCTGCAAAGATCTCCTAGACTCTATCGAGCTTTGTGACAACGACGAGATTTGTGCGGCAATGAAGGATATTTTTGAAGGTACGTCTTGATGTCATTCTGTGCCCTTTCTCTGAATATCTGGATATAAGAACGATGGTCATCTAAAACAGAAATCATACTTATTCACACGCCCTGCAGAGACCCGGGCGGTACCAGAGCCTTCCGGCGCTCTTGGTCTGGCTGGTCTCAAGTCATACATCGTCAAAAACAAGCTTCAAGGAGCAGGTAAACGTTTTGTAGCTGTGGTCTCTGGCGCAAATGTCAACTTTGGTCGATTGAGATTTGTATCTGAGCGGGCCGACTTGGGAGAGAGGAGGGAGGTTCTTATGAGTGTTACCATCCCCGAGGCCCCAGGAAGGTTCGTTACTGTCGTCGTTGGTTCTTGTCTTCATGATGTTCTTGAGTCTGACAATTCATCCCGGTCTTTGGTCTTCCAAATCCGTACAGTTTCCTCAAATTCTATTCCGTCATCCATCCCCGAGCCGTCACCGAGTTTTCCTATCGTCTTTCGTTAGAGGCTACTTCCGAAGCACGGGCATCCATCTTTACGTCGTTCCTGCTTTCCTCGAAGTCGGCCACTGGTCCGACCCCGGAGGAGCGAAAACAATCGGTGGAAACAATCGTGAAAGAGCTCAAAGCTGGAAACATGGATGCTTGGGATCTGAGTAATGATGAGTTGAGCAAAGACCACGCTAGATTCCTCATTGGCGGTAAAGTCGAAGCGATCAACGAGCGAGTGTTCCGATTCGGTACGTCTCTAGGTCATCCTTCTCATTTTTTCTTTTCTTTCACTGCAAGTGCCCAAAATGTGAAATATATATAAGACAACACTCTGACTTTAAAAATATCAATAAAAATGTCTGGGTTATGATTGATAAGAATTCCCGGAACGACCGAACGCGCTTCATAAGTTTTTGCACAACATGCATGACGCAAAGACGGACAAGCCTTGGAATATTTCAATGTTCCATTACCGAAATCATGGTGCCGGTTCGTTTCTTTCCTTCTTGATCCTTTCTTTTCGTTTTCTCTTTCCATCTTCCTCAAATTTCCGCATCAAGCACATCCAATCTAACTCGACACAATCATCCGCCTTCTTTCTGCCTCGAATGATGTCATATCTTACACAGATCTCGGTAAAGTTTTGATTGGAATCCAAGTACCCCCACACGACTACCAAGCCTTCGACACGTTCCTGGAGGAATTAGGGTACCCGTATTCGGAAGAAACAGAAAACAAGGTGTATAAAAAGTACTTGAGGTTGTAAATCTGATCGGATGACAGTATATATACAAATTAAAGTACCAGATTGAAATATTATATGGATATCAGTTGGGACAACAGACTAGAACGAAAGAGACGCAAGACTACGATAGACCTGAGAGAGAGAACAAAGAGAATGAGATCGGGAGAAACTCGAATCTGCCACCTTCTCTATTATGTGTCTCTCGATTTAAGACTCATTAATTTTCGAAAATAATTTTTTTTCCTTTCTTTCGGTATATTTCTATCATGTTTATTATGAAGAACTGAGAGAAAAGAGCAGACGAAAGGACTATAAAGAAGAGGGGGGGAGGTGCGAGATTACTATAGATGGAAACCCTATCAGAAGGCAGAAGGTAGGAATGAAATGAAGGAGATAGAAGCACGGGAAAAGGGAAGTGGCACCCCAAGAGATCCAAAAGGAATATATTCGAAAGATTTGAGAGGAAAACGATGCAAAAGAAAGGTCCAACCTCTGAATATTGAGAGAGAATTGAGAATAAATGAGAAGGTCAAAGAAGATATATTGAGAGTGGTAGGGAATATGGGACGAATAAAGAACGAACAATCGATCAAAAGTCCTGTGAATATCATACCATAGAAAGGAAAGGAGAGAAGAGAGCAAGTAGTCTGTAAGCACGTGTATCCAGATGTAGGAAAGAGCAGATTACAAGAATAGAAGGGCTGACCTCAAACAAGTGGCTGAACGAATCTAACGTCGTTGATGGCTGGTAATCCGGGAACAAACCAGGGAGCGCGTCCGCCCTTGGTACAGGATACTTTTGGAAGTTTTGCGTATCACCTAAATGAAGGAAAGAGAATAGTTTTAGGTCAGAACGTTGCGGTCACGGCAGATGTCTGCTTCTGATGGTTGCCAAGATATCTCCCAAAGACAATTGTATGAAAGTGAACAAGATATAAGGAAGGGACTGACCCATGCTCATTACCGGCGGGATGATCGGCGCCCTGATCTGTTTTCTCTCCAAGCTTCCCCAGTCAACACCAGAAAACCAGGGATGCATCATGACGTCCATCGCACCTCCACGGAGGTTACCTAGTCGTTTGGACCTGTCAACGGTGAGGAGCCTTCGAATGAGATCCTTGGCGTACGGGTCGATCACCGAGGGGAACGCGACTTTAGCCGCAAGGATCTTTTCATAAATACCCATCGGGTTGTCATCAAAGAATGGCTGAGAATCGAGGACAAATGAGAGAGAGAAAGGATCAGGACGAGATGTATTTGGGAAACAAGGTTTTTCAAGGCGTCAGAAAGCATGATCTTTCAAGGAACCACGTGCTATATATCTAGATAAACGAGAAGGAGAGGGAGCGAACAGGATAACCAGCCAGCATTTCGAAACACAAGATTCCCATCGCCCACCAATCGACCGCCTTTCCATGACCTTTCGAGAGGACGATCTCCGGTGCAAGATACTACAAAAATCAACCAAGCACGTCATATGCAGAAGAACAATTGATCAACAACAACAACAAGCTTGAGAAATATATGCGCTCGTTTCAAACGGCGCGGACTGAGTCGAGATGAGAAGTCTCAAGACAAGACGTACTTCAGGAGTTCCACACAGCGTGAATGTTCGGTCGTTGACCTCTTTAGCAAATCCGAAATCCGCTATCCTGTATGTCCCAATACGATGACTATAGGATTTAGTATGGATGATCTTTTGGTGTAGTTCTCAAATTTCAAATGCTACAAAGACTGACCGAAGATAGCCGTCTCGGTCTAGGAGTAGATTCTCTGGTTTTAAATCTCGATAGATAATGTCTTGGGAGTGCAAGTCTGTCCGCGCCCTCAGGACAAAAAATGAGAAGAGATAAGCATGCAAATGAGGTAACACTCAATTAGAAAAACAAGACAAGTACACTACTGACAAGCGATAGCAAGGATGATAGACGAGAGATAGAACCGAGTGACGTCCGGGGTGAATCGACCTGCTCGACGCAGGTGGGAAAAGAGCTCTCCACCTGGCACGTAGGAGAGCAACATGTACACGTTGATCGGGTCCTGGTACGTTTGGTATCTAAAAGAAAAATGGCGTATAAAGACGCGATGAGGATAAACCAGAGACTCGTGTAGAGACAAAGGTGAAAGTGAGAGGTAAAAAGGATAGGGATAGATGCGCGTACAATTCGACGATGAATGGATGTTTGACCTTGCTGAGGATGAATCTTTCGTTGTTGATATGTTCGACCTGACGGAGCCTGACGATCTCTGTCTTTGCAAGGACCTTGAGTGCAAAATGGGGCATTGACTGGGGCGGCAGGGACTTTCCTTTCTGGACGGCTGGTCCGGAAGATGTGGGAGAGAGCAATACACCAGGCTGATGGTGTTGTTGCTGTTTTTGATCAGCTTGCTTTTGGTATATCGGGTGAGGAGTATCTATCGGAGTTGATGGCGACCGGACACGAACGAGGAGGACCCGGCCGAAAGTCCCGGTACCTTGGGATGAGAGATGCCGTTAAAAAGGTAAGAGGCATCATTATCAAGCTAGAACTTAATAAGGGAGAGGAGGCAAGGGAGAGAGAGAGAGAGATGAAGGGAGGGAGGAAGGGAGGGAGGAAGGGAGAAAAAGGCGTCCATCCAGAATCTTACCTAAAGTTTCGAGAACTTCAAACCGGGCTAATTCTGCTGCTTTAGAAGGCAGTGATGTCCGCGGTTGGGTCGCTGATAGCGACAGATCCGGTGGATGACTGGGTGGAGGGCTGGGCGGATGGGTTTGGGATTGAGAGTGGGATGATTGGTATGGGCCTGAGATATCATCTCGATGTTCGGACGAGACTAAAGATGTCGAAGGAGCAGAAGACAGGGCAGAAGAAGAGGATAAAGAGTCGTGTATTTCGTGATCTGTATGTCGCGAGGATTCTACAGCTGATCTTTGTTGAGGAAACAGATGCGGGAATGCCGACCGAGGATCGCTCATCTTTTATGAAGACGAAAAGAAATAACGAAGATAGAGAGGAGATGGCAAAGAGAGATTCGAAAGAAGGGCTGGATCAACGAGATCTCACTAAGAGAGAAAAAAAAATGAGAGGCAAAAAACAAAGAACGCGTTATTGTTTGAGTTTAGCCTAGATGTTGATACGATTGGAGCCGACTGGGCGAAGGAATGGGAAGCGAAATGACCGGACGATGGATGATGGGTACCACACAAGACGAAATTGGACAACACAGACGATTTAGACCAACGGGTTCACCATGCATTGAGCAGAGTAAGAAACAAAGAAGATGCTGGAGATGGTCAAAAATAGAGAGAGGGAGAATGACGCCTGAAGGATGAAGAAAAAAAAGAAAGAAAAAAAAAAAGAGAAAAAGAAAAAATTCGGGGAATGGCGATGTCAGCCCTCGTAAACGAACTGGATTAAAGCATGTTGTTTCGATTTCTTTTTTAGCCTTCGTCTTTCATCAGTTCTTGCGTTTATCATGTCTCTTGGTCTATTAATTTCTGTTATACATATACAGTTGTCGAGTTTTAGAAGAAGAAGGAAGATAATAATAATTATGATGATGATGATGATAATTATAATAATAACAGAAAGACTAATCGATTAGAATAGGCAGAATAAATAAATATAGATAAACCCCTAAGAGTCTCTTATGCTCCCAGTCTAACCAGGAAAACTGGAAGGACAGCAGATGAAACATTACTCACTAATGAACTTGGTTGATTTTGTATAATGTCTATAGATATATGTTGTTGTACTATTCGTTTACTATTCATTCACCACCACCATCACCAATGTTTACTAATGATACTACTACCAACGATACATCTTCTCATAATACACCTGCGCACCAGACATCCAACCTATACGTTCTCCATCTCATTCATTCGAGTCTCTTCATGAAAAAGTTCTGCCAAGATATTCACCGAGACATTGGGAAACAACAAGATTGTATAAGAAACTATACGATATAAACATAATCACGTGACCAGCTCAATTCTTAGGTTAGGGTTGTCGCCTTTCACCGAGATTTCTGTTATATGTTCTCTTCCATCTCGACATCTTTTGATTTATCTATCTTCACCTCTCTCCCCCGATTTCTTCTTCGTGTTACCTATCCTTCCGTTTTCTTCATCTTACTCCTCCTTAGTACACTAATATGCTGTCTGTTTCTTCCAACACACCGTCAAAACAGCTAGCTATTCCTCCTCTGCAACGTCGATCAAAACAAAAAAGGCAAACGGCTCAACCACTCGACAGCTTCTTTAGTTGGAAACGACCCAGGAACATCAGTCCACCCTCGATAGACCAGGTCTGTTCCACTCCATTTCATACGCTACACAGAGGAATATATGTTACCAATAGTGTCTTTTATTGATCTCCCCTCTCTTTCTCTGTCTATGTGCTCATCTGTTGTTCTTAACTGTCCTCTCTCAAAGCCGTCAGCAAAGGCGGCTAGGTCGTCTCGAAGAATGACCAAATCACCTGTGAGTTCCGTTCCTAACTGTCCTTTTTGTTCTCTTGACATTATAACCTGACTGAGCTTTCTTGACGCTGATTTAATCAGATATCCGAGGCTCGTACAAGACTCTCTGCTTTTCTTCAACTGGTTCGTTCTTATATCACCTTTGTTCTCTTATCCTACGCCACCCGTCACCTTACCCGTCTTTCTTCTATCCTCCAGGCACAATCTATCGAGGTTGACTCGGCTCCTCCGATCGTCCTCGAACGCGTCGCATCTGCCCTGTCGGAACTTGTCTGGGTACGGTTTGCTATTCAAGGATACTGGCCTACTACTTGTGCTGACTGTCCTCCTGTTAACCAGCTTTTAGAAGACGAGGCCAAACGGTTTAGAACTCATTTTCCGTTGGCCCCAAACGCGTCTCCAATAGCCGTTCCAAAGTCAGCTGGGCTGTCTGCCAAGTTTCGTCACTTCATAGATCAAGTCTGTCTCTTTCTCTCCCCTTCCCATTGCTCGTGTATTGTACTGATGGCTAAAATAAATCTACTAATCGCTAGGCGAGATACCTAGATTCTACTACGCCTCTCGCTACGTACGCATCCGAATTGGAACATCTCGCAGCAGATGGTTCGGGATTGATGTGGGCAAGTATCAATCTAAATGAGCGTAGTTTGGATTCTATTTCTTGACTGTCATCAAACATCTTATCCTTTCTGCTCCGTTCTGTCCTTTTCCTCGCGCTCATCTTCACAGGCCTTGATGGGCAAGGTGCTAGGTGCTAGACTGAGCATCAATGTGGATCACATGACACCAAAACAGCATATTGCGACGTCTGTTCGAGAGGTGAGTACCTTCCTGTTCTCTACTTCCTTCTCGACTATCTCTGAAATTCAGTCAGCATCACACAGCCTTCAATACGTCTCTCTAGACGGTCCACTCGCAGCACGTCTAGTTCTTCAACAAGAAGCTCCCACAGGCTCTCGCTTACCTATCTGATCGATGCACTTTTGGATGACTTAGCTTCTGGAAAGCTTTGAGGGTTTCTCCTTTTTATCGTCTGATTGTCTTCTTTGCTTCTCTCCCTCCTTGAATTTGTCATCTTTCACCTCCATATCAGTTATTGATTAATTGACTGGCTGGTATATACCCTTCCATCTCACTATACCCTATTCGCTCCACTCGTTCTACTCTTCTAGTACCACCTCATCTTTCGCCCTGGCGCTGTGTTCTGTACATCCTTTTGGCTTGATCGGCATGGTATAATGTGCCTCTTCAATTTTTTGTCCAGAGAAAAAAACATTGAGTCTAAGCGAGAAACCATATATTTCATCATTGCCCCATTCGACCAATCTTTGCTTTTGGCGTTCGACCAAGTCTAAAAACTTTAAGCCAGAGCACCGAGGTGACGGCAGCGATGGAAAACCAAGTGAGCGCATAGACCGCATGTTGGTTTCGAAGTTCAATTCTTGCCGGTCGTCCGGTGGGCACACCTTGGTCGACCAACATTTCTCTCGGCGCGTCGCCGTCTAGTTTCGAGCAAACGTCACAATGAAAAAGAAAAGGAAATGTAAGAGGAGAAAAGGTGTTCTAGAAGAGAAGAAAAGACTTACCGTAGACGACATCAGCCAAAACGGGCAATATTTGACCTAATCCGGCTTCACGAGAGTAATAATCCGCAAATCCAGCAGCATCCACCCAGTACCAAAGCCCAGCTCTGTAATCGTTATCCGGCGTGAACCTCGTCGGTTTCTGTCCTTTCAATGAACTCCAGAGTTTACCCTGTCCTTCGTTTCTCAACATAGCTTCCACCGTGACCTCCTCATTGGGAGCCGGAAGCTTAATCGCCTGAGGGCCCTTTTCGGCGATATCCTTCCTCACGAATCCTGCATTCAACAGAAACGGTACAGGTGGAGAGGTGGACTCTGGATCGGTAGACGATCGAATGAAGGGTACGATCAATTGATAACCGGTATCACCCTGATAAACTCTTGGTCCGATAAGTACACAGCGAGGAAAATTGGGGTCGGTAATGGAAGGGTAATGCCCTGTGACAAGGATCTTTCGATAGTTATATTGCGTCAAGGTATCTAAGCTTTTTCCCCCCACAAATGTACATGCAGAATGACTTTCAGAACATCTTCCTCTTTTCCTTTCTTTCTACTTTCCTTTCATGGGTAAGAAGAAGAGAAAACTCACTCGAGTACATCTGGGAGAACCATCGGAGTTCGAGCCAAGTTGGCTTCCAACTCGTCGATCAACTCCAACTTCCATTGAAGTCTTTGGATCTGCCAATACCCAAGGTATGCACAAAAAAGAGGGACAGCAGCAAGGACGAAGAGATGTATTGTATAATCTGACTCCCGCTTGGTCGGTGGCGACACTCGAGGTTTCAGTGGTGGCGGTGGAGATGAGGAGGATGCATAAGCTCGTTTAGGAAGAAGAGTCCTTATAGAGGGAATTCGAGGGACAGAGCAGATAGCTGAACGAGAAAGACGGATAGGGAGAGAAGAAGGAGGGGCCGAAGAGCACGTTCGGCAAGAGGTCAAGGTAAACTTTGGATACAATTGCTTTCCGAGAAGGGCTCTCCAGGGCTGAGAAGAGAAGGCCACTCTAGGTGGCATACTTTGAAATCTTTTGATGAATTGTGGCAAGCAAAGAAGAGTAATTTAGAAAAAGACAAGGTCGCTGGTGGTTGTGACCGGTTGTCAAATGGAGTAGACCGAAGAAGATGGAGAAACGTTTTTTTTTTTGAGCATTTTTTGATTTTCCTACATATCATTCTCTCTTCATTCTCTCCTTTCTCATCGTCATCATTACCACTGACGATCTCATCCTCAGCTTTCTTCTATAGAAATTTTTGAATCAAGGAATGTCAGCGCTTGCAGCTCAACAAGCGGCTCTGTTGAGACCCATATTCGGTTCGTTCAATCCATCGATCCCGTTCGGATAATGCACTCCTTGCTCGGCCTACACACTGATTGCCGGTTGTCTCTCATTCCTTCTCTTGTCTATAGATTCTCTCGATACAGGCAACTCCTCGGCTGGTTTAAGGCACTGTGATCGTGCTTTACTCCGAATAAAGTCTGGACCACATTATCATACAGTACTGGTAAGTCTATCTATTCTCTCCGTCACATCAGAGGTGCTTTGCTGATCTTTCTGATCTCTTGATATCTTGGCCATATAGGCTCTCAAATCCTTCCTCCTCGTTAAGCTCGGCCGAGCATCAGAGGCGGATAGCCTGTGCTCATCTTTGGAGAATCTGGTTCCCGAGTCCGAGATTGCGTTGAAGTATATGCGAATCGTGATGCAGTATTTCAAACGAGGTCGGTCTACCTATACCTCTTCAACCTCTCTTTTTTTCGTCATATACTGAACTCCTAACGTTGGACTTCATCGGGTGAGGTATCCTTTAGAAACCACTTTCCCTGAAATTGTAGCCAAGGCGTATGAAAAACGCCCAGACGATCAAGCACTTGCGATGGTCAGTATCCAGGCGAGTATCTTTTGAAGAGGCATTCTCTAACCATACCTTGTCGGTCAACCCCAATCTGGCAGCTGTCTTGCGAGTCCTATATTCGAATTCGAGATTGGGCAAATGTTCAGATGGTAAGCCTAGTATATGCTCAGTTCCGTCAGACCTTCTCATGAACTAGACGTTCTCTCTGCATTCAGGTCTCCTTCAAATTGTATTCTAAATTCAATGACCCGAAAATGATCTGGTGGTCTGCCTCAAGTATCTACCTTCAGGTGCGCACTGTCATTCATCCGCTCTTGCTGCCATCCCCGATAAATATCCAGATGTGTTCTCACGCAATGTTTTTAAAACAACCGACCCCTTCTCAGACATTGAATTCTGAAACACTTCCCCCTAATGTGGTCGTCTCTTTGAATCTGGCTTACCGTCTGACGACTTCTATCAAAACGCCTCCTTCGCCTCCCCAAATCTGGCTTTCTGCGCGCATTCTACTTTCGCTAGCCAAATTGTCTTCAGCAGAAGCGACTCCTAGCAAAAGTAGATACCTACAGGACGCGTTGAACTATTTGGAGAGCGAGGAGGTCCAGAAGGTCTTGGGAGATAACCGAGATTTAGAGCTGGAAGAATTGAGGTGGGAAGTTGTAGAGCTGCTGGGAGGCGAACAGGCAGATCATCAAGTGTGGGTGTCGGAGTGGGAGCGACTGAAAAAATTCATCCTCGGGGAGGGAATTGATGCCAAGTTAGTCCGACTTCACTCTTATTTTTTTATACGTTTCGCGGTTATTGTCGTTCCATAGGATGAAACCGTACTCATATCTTGATTGATCAATACTCTCCTTAAATAGAGACACCAACTACTTGACATATCTGCATCTGATAAGCCTCTCTGTTAAGTTGTTCAACCTGAGGCCCGAGCTGCTGGTTCAGACTAGAGAGGTGTTTGAGGCGCTAGTTGAGGAAGTTGGTCAGGTGGACCGTGGGCCGCCGCTGGCCCTTCTAGAATTAGCCTGGCAGTATAGGAATTTAGAGGCTACAAAATCTCGAGATGATGATGGTACGCCTTCTTTATCGCTTTAGACTCGTCTGAGAGGAGATACGAACGATAAAAATGTAAACTAAGTGTGTGTGCATACGTGTTGTGTTTTTTTTTTCTCTTTCTCTTTCTTTTTTTCATTTATTCATATGTGAATGTGCAGATGTGCCGAGGTTGACTCGGGCATACTTCCAAGCATTCTCTGGAAAAGCTTGCTGTTACGAAGATTTAAAACCATATCTTCCTACGGATACTGAGTCTGTCGATAGTTTCTTGGATTTCCTGAACGAAAATGCAGGCCCTTCGGTTAGTGTTTCATTTTTATCGTAGTCTTGTCATTATGGGCGAAAATTGACAAGAAACTGCCTCGACATCGATACAGGAATCCCTCAAAAGACTTCAACGAAATATAAACGTCCTCAAGTTTCGTCGGTACCTCTCTTTATCTTCTCCAGACAACGAAGAGAACGTGCGGGCCGATCTTCAGATGGCCGATCAGTCTATGAACCTCTACAAGGAAAACCTTCATCTCGGTCAGTTGTGCGACATTTACTTGCGTCAGCCTTTTCACAAACCTGTATTAGACCAGTTCTACTCACAAAAATGTTCACCTCTTATCCGCTGGCCTATGCTCAATAGGCAACCAGCTAGTTGATACTGAACTTCAACCAGTTGACGATCTGGCCATCATAGCTGCGAACAGTCTTATTCACGCCTGGAGCGTTAGCCGTTCGTCTTTCTATCGTCCTTGTGTTATATCGAACTCTCAAACTTTATGACTAATTTGTGTGGTTTGTTGTTTTGGCTTCCAGGTAACGTATCCCATTTGCTTAAGGCCGTAATCATTCTGGAGCACGCTCAGAAGGCGAGCAAAGTGAATCATTACTTCCGGTTGATATTGATCAAGCTGTACAGATTACTCGGTAAGTCCGTTGCTCTACCGCCTGATATTTTTTCCCTTCAAGAAACTCTTTCTGATCTGGCCGTGTGTTCTTGATGCAATATCAGGCGCACCCATCCTTACACATGCTCTGTACGCAGCGATCAAAGTGGGATTTGTCCAGCAGGACACAATGTCCCATCTGCTACTTTCTAGGGCCGCGACATTTGGTACAGAATCAAACGGAATAGATTTCTCGTCAAAGTTTGAAGACGTGCTTAGGTACTTTGATGCTTCAGAGACTGATGTGAGTATCTATTTACTTCTCTTTCCTTTTTTATACACTACATCTTGTTCTTGTGCAATCTACTGGACTAACTTTTTCATTCTCCTTTTCAAGCTACCGGACGCGATTATTACTGCGTTCGAACGCCAGAGTTATCCTCAGGTATGCTCTCTTGGTCGTCTCTGTGGCGGTTTAGGTATAACCGTTGACGCTGACTGGTATCGCTCCCAACAGATTGAGGATTTCGTCCGATTTCACGTATCGCTGCAGACTTCTCTGCAACACCAGATTGTCCAGCTTGAATCTTCTCGATGGAATCACCTTTCGTTCGCTCAATCGGACGAAGTAATCAAAGAAGACATGAAATCTTATGAAGGAACTGCCATCAAAAACGGCTCAAAAGATAACAGGGATTTTGGTTTAATGCCAAGTTACCAACCCCGAGGACTGAGTTCCCTTGAAACCTTGACTGCTACCGGGCCAGAAATTGATGTGAGTGCGGTGAAGGGTTTCTTGAAAAATTTGTCGAATGATCGTTCTGATCAGTCGAGGCTTCTGTGGAGTTCTTTCTTAGGCTCGATGGCTGGAGACAACGCAGATCATGTATCGAAGCGTGCTCTATAGGGCAATCGACTCGCCGTCGGACGAGACGTTTCCCAAAGGTAATCATGAATTTGTAAGTTATCCGTTCTTCTATCATCCATCTTGCCAGCGATTCATCTGACTAGAACAGATGAATCATATTAAAAAATGCGGATCACCTGCTTCTGTCGGATCAGTTGACGGCCGACGAGCGAGCTTTGCTCGAGCTGGCTCGAACGTTGGCCTCTTCCGAGAATGGATGCAAGCCTAGGCCTGAAGAAGAAGCCGTGGTTATCAAATTCTTTGAAGAAAGAAGAGCCCGCTTGCAGGACCTCTTGACAAACCCATCATCGATAACGGCGGCCACAGGTTGGGAAATCCTTCATTTGGGTTCTGTAGCGCTTGAAGTCGGTAGCCTTTGCCTTTGTCTTTTCTCACCTGTTCGCGTATGTTTTCGTTGACAACGTTTGAGGTTCTTTGATTACTCTCCTTTCTTTTTCTTGATCTGGGCTTGTTAGGGTTACGTATTGTTGGATCTTTTGGCTTCACGCTCACACCTTGGTATGACCGGAAAACGACAACCACTTGTATCCGTTGTAAGTTTCTCGTCTGCGATTTTTGTTCTTGATTTTAATTTTTTTCAAGTTTTTTAGTTCAATTTACGAGGAGTCATATGGAGAGAGCTTGTAGAACTGATCACATGCCATTCTTCATTACAGGCACACCCTACAATCCTCGCTCAATCGAGATCGATTCTCAAGTCACTTGCTTCCCAACTAAAGAACGCCAGTGATAAAGTTGGCTCAGCTGTGTCGAGAAAGGAAGTCACCAAACAATGTGCTGGTTTGGAAGCCATAGGCGTGAGTCCTTAAGAACGTTTTAATTAAAACCTTATAATGACTATGACTAAGAAAGTGGGACACACTCTACAATGTACTGGTTTGCTTAGATCAAGTCTGACGATAAACTTTTAGTGGACACTGCGTCCCAGATCACATTATCGAGGAAGGCTGCTCTGATGGATCTAACTAGACGAATAACGCATAGGCTCACGCAGTCCAGTAACAACTAGGAGATGGATTGGTGATAGGGGAAAGAAGGAAAAGCAAGAAAACGATCGAGTTACTAGATCGACTTGTGTTTGAATGTCTTGAGGTCATATACACATGAAATTGGTTGGATTCGTAAATAGAATAGACATAAAAATAAAAGCAAGAGGAAAAGAAAAAGTAAAAAGGGTTTAATTTACGAAAGAGTTAGAATGACTTTTAAGAGTCCAAAAAAGCTTGTGTAACTTTGAGGCTTGGAACCCTCTTATCTGAGGTGTTTCTCTGAGACAATCGACAGAATGCCACGCGTCGATGAAAGACCGGAGATAGAAAGAAATAAAAAAACCAGGTTGGCTTACCTGTTTAGTCTACAAAGTTCGACCCAGCTGTGGAGTAGTAAGTTTACCAGTCAAAATCGATCAAGTCAAGTAAGACACTATAAGTGAGAATGCAAATTCCATCAGAAGAAACATTAACAAAGGTGTAACAAACAAATAGGACGATGTTCTGATCGGACCGAAGGGGAGAGGAAGAAACAAACAAACAAAGCAATTCAAAGCAGCCCGGATGACTGAGGGAAGCTTAAAGAATAGTTTGTTTGATGACGTTGTTTGTTATCGATCACCTCTCTAAGCCCTTCATTGCGGATGAGCCCTGATCGCCACTTGGCGCCCATCCCACACGCGGTCTGAAATTGAGCCGTCTTGTTGGGTGAAACATCTACCAACACGCGCGCGCTTCTTGTGTCTTTTAATCTTCTTCCTTTTTCGAAACATTGTTTTTCTTTATTTTCTACAGTGTTCCATCTCCTCTCCTCTATCCGGCGCATTTATAGAAATACACACACTCGTACTCTCTGTCTCTCAAACATTCACACACTCTCACTTTCTGTGTCGCTGTCTCTATTCTATGTTCTTTGTTTAGCATAGTTTGCGTGTAAATTTGGATAGCCATGTTCTCCCTCGTCTCATGCCGGTCGAGGCTTATCGTTCATAGCCGGTTCTGATCTGTTTTCTTGTCGTTCTTCTTCTAGACCGACGCCGTCAACAACAGGCGAACATCGCTGTTTAAGTACCGATGAGAGAGCGAAAAGAGAAGAAAAGATTTTCCGTTTCCGATCGCTGTCGATTGGATCGACAGATAGAATGAATTCGTCTAGGAGATTTTTCTTCGTCGTTTTTTTTTTCAAGACTTCTTAAGAACCTTACATATCGTGTCTTGCAGATCTCTCTTGGTCCTTCTTTCTGTTCTTCTTACATTCCTTAATCCTATCCAACATACCTCTCACCGCTATCGGCTTAGCTCACATATCGACCTTGGTCTCGTCGACGTTTGTTTCTCTTACAGAGCCTTTCTAAAGCGCCACCTTTATCATCGCCTGCTTGATTAAACCTTCAGTTTCTCTTGCTTCTTCCCTCTCGTCTTCTCTACCTATCTCTTCCTTCGCGCGGTTTCGGATTTACTCAGGTTCGTCCTCTCCATAAAGGCCCCACCTTCCACTCTTGAACTTAGAGTCAAAAAAGAACAACGATCGTCGATTGTCTCACTCTGTGTTTTTCCGATATACCTCTTTTCATCTGCCTTACCTCACCGGGACATTTGTTCGATACATCATGGACGGACCTACATCCGCTTGTTCTTCTCTTCATTGTTTTCTTTTCTCGGCAACCCAAATTCACCCTTCTAGGCCGGCTGTTCTCCGGACAGAGCGTACACTTCTAGAACTTGCAGTTTGCTCTTTTCGATTTCTCTTCCTTCAGACTTGTTATAAAGCGTGGTCGTAGAATCCTTCCAGCCTTTTACGACGACTTATTAACCACCCGGGTGAAACATCCTTCAATCGACACCTTCGGCCAATCTTTTTGTCCTTCATAATACTAGTATTCACCACTGCCACCTGTACTTTTGGATTCTCGTGAACAACTCAATTTTCTTTAATTCGCCACCACGATGTTTTCTACTAGACATCGGCTGGCAGCCCTTGCCACCTCATTCCTCCTGGCTCCCCTGGCATCGGCCCATATCTCGTGTGTCCTCCTCTTTGTTTAAGATGTTCTGCGCTCCGTTCGTCGCGTCACCGGTCGACTTGATCGACTGATGTTTCATGATCATTTCCAATAGGTTTTGGCATCCCGCAATGTACGGTTTCTGTGACGGACACAACGGTGTGTCTGACTATTGTATCAACACGTCCGCTCCTGTAGAGTGAGTTTACCCACATCTGGCTCTGCGCGCTTGCACGTTTGAAAATCATACATGCACACAAACACGGATATAGACACTGATCCCTCTTCTCGCTCTCGCAACAACCAGTCCATTAGCACAATTGGAGTTCGGAGGAACGCAAGGTGTAGGATGGTGGTTCCACGGTAATATGGACCAGCCTCCGGAAGACGGATATTTCATTGAGTTGCCCGTCGGAGGAACCATCACGATGGAACTTGCATGCAATAAAGTCGGTTTTTCTCATCCTCGCCTCCTTCTTTTCTGGTCTGAATTCATAATTTGAAATCCTAATTTGTCCCTCTCTCCATCTTGACACCAGGCTCAAACACAATGGCAACCGAATGACGGAGTCACTATTCCTTTACTTGCCTGTGATGCGCCCGCAGGTGCGTTATCTACCCCGTCTTATGACCTAGTTCTTCCTTCAGTTCACGCTCACCTAAACAAGATCCACTTCTGAATCCATCACAGTTCTTCACAATGCCGATGCAATCCTTTATCCAACCGGACCTCCGACATATCACACGAGAGGATGCGCTCTTGCTATTGTCTACGAATCAGACCAGTACAAGACTCAGCCCGAAGACTTTGTGATCATTTCTACCAACAGAACTTGTGTATGTTTTTTCTCTCTCTCTCGGATTTGAGCATTTCGGTTCTTCCGTCGTCATCCATCCTTTACTACCTGCGTGTTAGAAGAATTCTTATTGTTTGGGTGCCTCTCATTTTTTCTCCTTTTTTGTTCTCCCATTTCTTGGTTGCAGCCATTCTGGCATTTCACCGACTTCCAAATTCCGTCCGACCTCCCTGCATGGTGCGCCTCGCTTTAGACTCGTTCTTCCTCTTCATTTTCACTGTCTCCGTTTCCTAATTCTGTTCTCTACATTCCTATTCTGCAACGGTAGTCCCGACGGAGGATGCAATGCGTGTGTAGAATATTAGCTTATCCTGATTAACATCTGAGGTCGCACCGAGCAGAAATTCCTAACAAGACGTTTTGGGTCATCACAGATTCTGGCTTTGGATCCACGAAGCTGGTGATTATGGAGGGCAATCTTATCAGATGGTTCGCCTTCAAATTTCCTTTGAATCAAACTTTCCTGAGTCTAGACCGCTCAAACATCGACTCTCATCCTTTACTCTCTTCAGTACCTCTCTCCGTTCCGAGCGAAGGTCACCGGAGCAACAAACACTACACCGCTTCCTTCTCCTAAGGTATCCAGAAAATGTGTAGGCGCATCCGAGTGAGTGAATTCTTTCTGCGATGACCGAAATGAGCTACTCGCTTAGTAACTTTGCGTCCTAACTCTTTTCTTTTTCTCCCTCTGTACCTAGCTATTGTGTCAAAGGCCCAAAGCAACCCCACTACTGGTCCCAACTTGAAGGGAACAATATCTATCAAAACAGTCTCGATCCTCCTTACTACAACGAGGATTGTAAGCAATTCTTCCATAATGCATATTAAAAAAACAATTGGGATCTCACTTAATATATGCTTATTTTTCATTTCTTCTTCGGGGCCTACAGACGGAATGATGGTAAGCACTTCGTTTGAATGTTTGCTCTTCTTTCCTCGTTTGACTATTCGATCTTGCGTTTTAACGGTATACACTTGGGCACCCTTGAACTTCTTGCAGGATGGAGCCCAGACAGATCTTTACTTGGATGTTTCAAACATCACGAACGTAGATTCTACAGACGGATACGAGTACATTGGCTGTTGGTCGGATTATCCCGATCCGGACCGAGTCTTGAACGGAATGGAATATGCTTTATTGAACAATTTGACGCCTGATTTGTGTACAATTCGATGTGCTGGAGCAAACTTCACATATGCTGGTACTCAAGGTCGGTCTCTTCCTTCGTTCCGTTATGTGTATCATAACCACCCTTTGTCTGATCGATACTTTTTGTTCATTCCCTTTTTTTTTTTGCAAATTCAAGATGGAAACGCATGCTATGTAAGCGTTTCTCTACCTCACTATACTCACATGTGACACACTAATTTTGTTTTGTCTTGCTCTTCCTATCAATCGTCTACGTACGCAGTGTGGAAATTCTCTCGATACCTCGACCTCTCTTTCGGACAGCAGCTGCAGTACCCCATGTAACTAACTATCTTTCTTGATGTTGGTTGAGCAGGGTCATTGAATTAATGATTCGTTTTTTTCTTCTTCATCTTTTCTCGTCTCAATTCTTGCAGGCTCAGGAAATTCCTCTGAAATTTGCGGTGGAGGTTACGCTAATTCGGTCTGGGCATTGACTGCCAATCTACCTGAATCGAAAACTGGTCAGTATCCCCTCTTCATACCCTCAGATATGTCTAAATACCGTGCTCATCGTATTGACCTATATGCCTACTCTAGTCTGGGAGTCCCTTGGATGCTTCCACGATCCTGACGGCAGCCTCATGGGAACTTCTGTGGCCCAGAGCAGTGAGATGACATACAGTGCTTGCAGAAGGCAATGTGCCTTTGGAGGTTATGACATTGCCGGTCTTGAGGATGGATATATCTGCTATGTGAGTCGTCCAACTGAGAGTATCTCTAATCTAATCGGTCTTTTTCCGGCTACGTCTAATGCGTCGGTTTTCTTCTGTTGCTCTTCTATGTAGTGTTCGGACAGTATACCCGCTGCATCGCTAGTCGAAGATTCGCTTTGCAACGTTGCATGTGAGAATTCTTTTTTCAAAACCTCCATTTTTTTCATCTCAAGTTAGGCCAAACTAACAAGCTACTTTTGTTCAGGTCAAGGAAACTCGAGCCAGAGCTGTGGTAGTTATTATTCTATCTCGGCCTTCTCGCTCAAATACGGGCTGACTGCAACGGCTGCTGCCGCTGAAAACAGTAAGTGGTCTGATAAATTTTCTCGTTCTATAATACGTCTTTGTTCTAGTGCTTGTCCAAGGCTGCTGGTCTGACCTCCTTGTTTTCAACACTTTTAGGTTGGGCCTCTGTCGGATGTATGACCGATAGTTCGACCCGAACATTGGATGGTATTCAGTCGACCAACAACATGATGACAAATGTGGCATGTATAGAAACATGCGATAGCGCAAATTACACATACGCTGGTACAGAAGCCGGATACCAGTGCTTCGTAAGTTTCCAGAAGATAATCACCACTTCGTTTGGCCTGATCAAGTCGCTCATTAAATAAAATTCTTCTGATGTGTGTATACAGTGTTCAAACGAAGTCTCCGCCACTGGCCTTGTAACAGATTCTAGTGAATGCTCTACGGCTTGTGCGTTTTTTTTAAAATTCATTTAATTTGATTCAGTTATTTTTGAAGAATATTCTAGGCTTGCCATACATCGTTCATCGTGTTAACGTTCGCTTGTGCTTGTTTCTCTGTGTCTTCTGAAGGTTGGGGAAATTCGACTGATACGTGTGGTGGAAGTTATCGACTATCCGTGTTTTCCAAGACTGCTGAGATAACAGTCGATTCAAGCATAGTCTCTGAATTCACATCTCTCGGATGTTGGTCTCAAGAGTCAGGAACCGATCGAGTTTTGGGCACAGAGGTATTCTCATTGGGGACTATGACACCCGATCAATGTCTAACCAAGTGTGGCACTGACGGATACGTCTATGCCGCGTTGGATGGCGGATACACTTGTCAGGTATGCAAATTATCATTTCCATTTTTTGTCATCTTTTTGGGGGCGAAGCATAACGGCTTCTGAACTATATATTCGCATAACACCTCCAGTGTGGAAACACGATCTCTTCTACCAGCGAGTTGCAGCTGGATTCTGTGTGTTCTGTAACCTGTGAGTTTTATAATAACTAGAACATCATTTCAACTCAAAATGGGTAGTAAACATTGAACAAATTGAAATTTGCACTTTCAAAGGTGGAGGAGACTCGAGCAAGATTTGTGGAGGAACCTATAGCGTTTCGCTATATGGATCTGGCTCCTCAGTTGGATCCAATAGCTCTTTTACTGATGCCGGCTGTTGGGTCATGAACGGAAACGGTACAACTACCTTATCGGATTCGTCTTCTTCGTCGACCACGATGACCCGGGAGCTCTGCCAGGCTCGATGTGCTCTCGACAGCTATTCGTTTGCCGGTATACAGGGAAACTACTGCTACTGTGGTGACACAATGGGCGTATCGAGCTTAATCAAGTCGGACTTCTGCAACACACCATGTGAGTTCGAATTTACATTTCCTGCTCAGAATCATCGATGAGGGGTTTCAAAATCAGGTTGATACAACGGGACTGACGTTTTCAATTCATTCTGCAGGCTCTGGTAACGGAACTGAGTATTGTGGTGGTTATTATGCCATGTCTCTCTTCCACTCAACCGCTACAACTGCATCTGCCCTTCCCTCTGATTCCAGCTGGACGGCGCTCGGCTGCCGAAGCGACGCGTCCGATCGAACGCTGCTCGAATCGACCCTGGTCACGAGTAGCTGGATGACGAACGACTGGTGTATCCGATCATGTGAAAGCTATGGCTATACGCTAGCTGGGTTGGAGAATGGTATCCAGTGCTACTGTGGTGACACGATGAGCTCGACGTCGACGTATATCTCTTCCTCGTCGTGCTCTACGACTTGTTCGGGATCGCTGGACTCTGGACAGGTATGTGGAGGTGGATACGCCCTCACTATGTTCTCCAGTACCGCTGTAACTACGACCAACTCCACAGTGACCTCGAGCTTCTCATCCGTCGGTTGCTGGCAAGACTCGGATACCGACCGAGCACTCACCGGCTCGTCTTCGACGCTTGGTCTGATGACGATCGAGCAGTGCATGACCACTTGCAGCTCCGAGGGCTATTCTCACGCTGGACTGGAGGCTAGCTACTACTGCTACTGTGGTAACGAGATCGCTTCGTCGAGCTTGATTCTGTCCAGTTCATCTTGCACGGCAGCCTGTGGTGGTAACTCGTCCGAGATCTGTGGTGGCTCATCTGCGCTGTCCATCTACAGTACCGGCGTGACGGAGGACACGGACAGCTCGAACAGCACATGGACCGACGAGGGCTGCTGGGTCTCCAACGGCAACGGTACGACCACGCTATCTGGCTCGTCATCGTTATCTAGCGAAATGACCCAGTCGCTCTGTCGATCGCGATGCGAGTTCGGAGGCTACTCGTTCGCTGGTCTGCAGGGCAACTACTGCTACTGTGGTAACACGTTGGGAGTAACGAGTGCACTCACGTCGGATTTCTGC
The DNA here is from genome assembly GCA_014825565.1 of Phaffia tasmanica. Lineage (NCBI taxonomy): Eukaryota > Fungi > Basidiomycota > Tremellomycetes > Cystofilobasidiales > Mrakiaceae > Phaffia > Phaffia tasmanica. The sequence continues at coordinate 114,976 of MVAI01000010.1, read as the reverse complement.
TCTACACAATGCTCTGGTAGCTCGACCGATGCCTGTGGTGGCTCGGGTGCGATGTCTCTCTCCCGATCGACCTCGACGACGGCTGCTGCTCTTCCGGCTGATCCTGGCTGGACGGCGCTCGGCTGCCGAAGCGACGCGTCCGATCGAACGCTGCTCGAATCGACCCTGGTCACGAGTAGCTGGATGACGAACGACTGGTGTATCCGATCATGTGAAAGCTATGGCTATACGCTAGCTGGGTTGGAGGATGGTATCCAGTGCTACTGTGGTGACACGATGAGCTCGACGTCGACGTATATCTCTTCCTCGTCGTGCTATGAGGCCTGCCCGGGAAACAGTGAAACGCTATGCGGAGGCGCATACGCGCTGACTATGTTCCAATCCTCTTCCTCGGATGATGATACTGTTTACGCTAATGCTAGTAAGTGTTTTCGCCGTTCGTTTCTTTTGGTGCAATGTGCTCACCATCCATCGTTTGTCTTTTAGCTACATCTCAATACACGTCTCTCGGCTGCTGGTCGGATACTTCGGATCATGAGATATTTGGCACAGCAGTATACAGCATCGGTGGAATGACCCATGACGCTTGCTTCCAACGTTGTTCCGTTCAAGGTTTCACCTATGCTGGACTCGAAGGTTACGACTGTTACGTTAGTCTCTAAATCTACTTTTTAGCTTTTCTTTCGTTGCATCTCATTGATTTGGTTGCAATTACATACATGCAGTGTGGAGACTCTCTTGCAAACTCAAATTTACTTGCTGCCTCTTCATGCACCATTTCTTGTGAGTGAAAAAGAAAAACGATTCGTTCCAGATTGTGATTGTACCTGATAAAACCTTTTTTCACTAATGACCTTCAGGCGGAGGCGACGCTACCGAGTTATGCGGAGGAAGCTTGGCACTCACCGTTTATGGTCCTGAAGAACAAGCAGCTACGTCAAGCTATACCTGGACCGATGCTGGCTGCTGGCTCACCGAAGTCAACAGCGGAGCTGCGTTGTCTGGTGCCAAGACATCCGACTACTCGATGACCCTCGATCTTTGTCAGTCTAGGTGTGCTTTCGGCGGGTTCGCATTTTCTGGTGTCGATCAGACCGAGTGTTATGTGAGTCAATATACTTTTCTACTGGGTCGCGTTTTCGGTTCACTGACTGTATAAAATTCCTTTTAGTGCGGAGATTCATTGAGCACGTCCACAATCGTGGACTCCGATTACTGCTCCTCTGCGTGCGCTGGAAACAGTTCACAGACGTGTGGAGGAGGTTATGTGATGTCTGTTTCTCGTTCTTCAGCCGCAACCGTCTCGCTCCCGGCAAGCAACACTTGGACGGCTCTTGGCTGCCGAAGTGACGACTGGACTAGAACCTTGGACGACTCTACCCTCTATTCGAGTATTTACATGACTCTCGATCTGTGCATCCGCACATGCGATGTAGGAAACTACACTTACGCTGGAATAGAAGGAGGAACCGATTGCTACTGTGGAACCTCAGTACTCGAGTCTTCCACTTATCTTTCCACATCACGTTGCAATGATGCTTGTAAGTCTGTTCAATGCTTGAAGTTGTTCAAAGCACACTGACTGACCCTCAACATATTATGCTTACAGGTGGCGGTTCAAGTTCGTCAATCTGTGGTGGCCTATGGGCTTTGAGTCTTTACCAGAAATCAGCCACAGACACGTCTACTACTACTACAAACGAGACTACCACCACGTACAGTTCGATCGGGTGCTGGTCAGATACTACTGATCATGAGGTCTTGACTGGTTCCTCGTACTCAATTGGAACAATGACTCAAGAACTCTGCAAGAATTACTGCTCTTCGGGAGGCTATGTCTACGCTGGAGTAGAGGGCTACGACTGCTTCTGCGGTGACTCTCTTGCCAAGTCTAACATCCTACTCGACTCGTCCTGTACCACTTCATGTGCCGGAAACACTACCCAAATTTGCGGAGGCAGCCAGGCCATGACAGTCTTTGGTCCCTCTGATAGCGAAGATTCGGCTAGTGTTTGGTCTGACATCGGATGCTGGATCACCTCCCCGATTGACGCGTCAGTCCTTGATGGTGTTACCTCAACATACTCTAGCATGACTCAAACCCTCTGCACGGAGCGATGTGCGTATGCGGGTTATGCGTTCGCTGGTACTTCAGGCGAGACATGCTATGTGAGTTCAACTTCGTAAACTATTTTGCCGGTCGTTAAACTGACTCCTTTCTCGTTCTTTCTCCGTTCGCGCCGTTCTCCTTGTCTGTCTAGTGTGGAAGTTCCCTAGACTCATCTTCTGATGTCAGCTCTGATCTCTGCTCCACAACTTGTAAGTCTCACCTTCGATTCTTCAATTAAGTTGGCGTCTTTCTACCTTTCTGTTTACTGATCTTTTTGATGATTAATAGGTTCTGGTGATTCTACGGAGACCTGCGGTGGTAGTGACGTCATGACCGTATCGATGTCTTCGTTGTTCACGAATGTAACTGTTCCCTCGACGTCTGGTAAGTATATAGATCATCTTTGATGTCAGTTTGGTGCCTTGCCGCTGATCTATTATCTTTCGTCACTACAGACTGGTCGGACGAGGGATGTTATACCGATAACTGGGACAGGACTCTGGGAAGCGCTACATTGACTCACTCGTTAATGACGCCCTTGCTCTGTACTCAGTACTGCGATTCCAATGGTTACTTGATGGCCGGAGTGGAGGGTGGGACCCAGTGCTACTGTGGAGACTCCCTAAACTCCATCTCGACTACTACTGACAGTTCCGATTGCTCGACAACTTGTATGTCTAATCCGTTTGAGTTTTCAATCATTCTCGATAAATTTTATATTAATCATTGCTTCTTTTCATAGGTGGTGGTCTTTCGACCGCGCTTTGCGGAGGAACTTGGGCCATCGAAGTTTACACCCCTGCTACAATACTCTTAAACTCGACGTATTTTCAGGAGGTCGCAAGCATTATTGAGGTCAATAACCAATGTCTTTCCCCTGCTCAAGCAACCTCTCGAGCGGCCGCTTCGGCCACTCAGACTACGGTCTCAGCCTCTAGCACGGCTACAGCCACTGGCGTGTCCCGTAGATACAACCTTGACGATACTGTCGAGCGATCGTATAAATCATAAAGGGACTTTGGGAGCTGGACTCGGATTGTTATCTAATTTTATTTTTTAATCATCTATTTTCTTATCTATATTGCCAACTTGTATAATCTTTTATTAATCTTTTCACCTTCAGGTGCTTTGTATACATGCGGCTCTCGCCTATATTTCACACCCTTCTTTCTATGGACTATCACATCCTTGATCTCCTCTCTCCTCTCTCCTCTTTCTTTTATATTTATGCTTTTCAAGCCTTTTGTTGTTTTCTGAAGGTCCACCGTGAAGAAACGAATTGATCGGATACATATACATGTGGATGGTTCTGTCTTTCATTCTCCGCCCTCCTTCCTTTTCTTCTATCTAAAGTTTTTCTACTTTTCTACCTGCCTATATCCTTTGTAAATCTGGCTATGATATTTGAATGCTTTGACTGAGATCATTAGTGACAAGGTTGATCTGGTCTATCACTTGTTAGGAGGAAAAGCCAGTCAAACTCTCTTTGTTGAACACGAAATCTGTTGGGGTCAGGAGGAAAGGAAAGTTTGCGCAAGGGAGATTTCGGAGAAGGTTACACAATTGAGAACAATCTTGTTCTTTAACATATTTTTTAAAGCTTATTGGAGAAGAGTAAAAATGGATTGTTGACATGATCACAGTGGTTGATAGTCTTGGCTTCTTAATTCGTACTTGCATCAAAGGTCTCAGCCTTTCTTCCCAAAAAACACACGACTTTTTCCTAAGACATACACACATATAGATATCTCTCTACTTTTTTTTGCCCTTGTTCTTCTTTTTCTTCGACCCTGCACCTGCACTTGTCACTTTTTCAGCTCCTTCCGTCCCTTCTGTTCGCTCGGGTATATGCGTCGGATCCGATCCAACGGCAGCGGACGAGAGCTGATTATTGCTAGTTGACGTTGGGTTTGTTAAATTAGGTAAAGGCGTAGATGCAGAAAGAGGTGGAGCTAAAGGAAGGTTCATCATTCGTGCCATGAGCGTTTTGTTTAGTTGCTCGAATCTGTTCAGGAGAACAGAAGATCTCGTCTTGTGAGAGATAACCTTAGGATTAGGGAAAAAATGTCCAAAGAGAAAGGAAACGAGTCATGAGGTCAGGTTTGAAGTCGGGCTTGTCATAGGCTTGGAAAAGGCAAGGAAAGGATTTCGGGAAGGATAGAAACGAAAGATAACCGAGAGAAAGGAAGAAAGAAGAGGCGTATACTGACCTTGTTGTCATCCGTCACCTTGAGAACCAACACCCCATCAACCGCTCGAAATTTGATACTATACCTTGTCTTTTTTATCCATCCACGTTTTCAATCAAATTAAGATCAAACCCGGTAAGATGAGGAAGCAAAAGCGAAAGACCCAGGAGAGCAGTAGAATGATTGAGAGAGATTAGCTTAAACCCAAACTCTTTTCTTGGATAATAACAGTATGAACTAATTCGTCCGAGTCTTCCTGTATTTTAAGACATGAATAGTCTTACACTCTGAGGGCTCTTCTCGTACAACTTTTTTGTTCCAGTAAAGGAAGACAGGAACGGATCGAGACAGAGAATCAGCATTCTTGATCATGTACTTTTAGCTTAGAAGGAAAGATCTCCATCACCAAAAGTACGAACGAAAGGCAATCATCTTTCACAAATAGACGGGCGAACCTGATGAACTGCGACTTGGAACTGCTGCCAACTCCTTATATAAACCATGATCTTGATGGACTGAACGCGCTTTCCTGAATGAAGAAGGTCGAGACTGAACAAGTTGAGAAGAACAGGTACTCCAAAGATGAATCTTGAAGGTGGAAAAAAACGGCATGTCGGGCGGTCAGTCGAGCTTAAGGATCGCTATGCTGTTCGGCCAAGACGCCACAAAACGCTGTGCTCCTCAACTCATGCTCTCTTCCGATGATGATCTTTCTTACGAATGGGCTATCAAGCGAGATCAGAAGATTACATTCTAATTGAAGAGCAAACGAATGAAGTATTAACATAAAAAAAGAAACTTGAAACTCATGCGACAAAGATGTAAGGGATATCTAGTCCTGAAGTCCCATTGAGAAAGCAATTTACTGCTATTTTCTTTAGGCAGGGGGGAAGGGGAAGGGGGCACATGAAAGGAAGGAGAAAGAGAAGACACAATGTATACTCTGAGGATGTGGTGAAGGTAAGAGAAGAAGATGAAAAGATATGTTGCTTCTTTTCAATAAAGAAGAAAAGAATTAGATGGCAATAAAGTAGACAAACAAACGTCCCGAAAGGAAGAAGGAAAAGAAATGGTACCTCAAGCTTTGTAACGAATCAAGAGAAAAGGTATGGGAAAGACAGGAGTCCAAGGCGAACAAGATAAAATGGTTCTATGATTTGATAGGTCCGGCCGCGTAAAGCCTTGTTGGCGGATGAGGATGGTGATTTCGTGACGAGGGATTTGGCCCGCCCGATGGTGGCGGGGGAAGGAATTGAGGGCCAGTCGGTCTAGAGATTTTGTTGGATGATGTCTTGATGAATGAAAAGAGAAGAAGGGAGCATTTTAGATTGTTAGTATCTGGCTCGTTCCCTTCTTTTATGAAGATCGAACGATAGAGAAGGTCGAGATAGAGGAATTGACTGACAGTACCGAACGCTGGCATGATATGGTCTCCGTCAATCGGGCCACCAGCCACTTTTGAACTTTTCTCGGTCGACATCAGATAAGCATCACCGTTACTCGACGGCAAGAAGCTTCCGTCTCTGATGGCTTCGATCTTTCTGACCTTCTTTTCCATTTTCTCGACTTCTCCTTTAGCGTTTTGATACATATAAAGCCCAACGAATGTGAGCCCGATTCCGAGGGCCTGGATGGGATGAACGGTCTGTCTGAACCAGACGATGGCCATGACGATAACGACGATTCGTTTGATAAGCGAGGCGATCGAGTATGTCACTGGTGAGGTTGAAGAAAGGATGGTAAAGGCGAGTACGTTTTGGAGAAAGTGAGAAGAACCATTAAGGATAAAGTAATAGAGTACTGTTTTTGTCCTTGACGGTGGGGCCGGCACAAGGGCGGCTCGACGAGCGGTTTCGGCCAAGATGTTGAGCGCGTCAGAGTATAGCCATAGGGGAACCATGAACGCGAAGGCGAGGGAGGACGAATAGAAGAGCAAGTTGATCTTGTCCAGTTTTGCGTTCGTCCCATTCGAGTCGTCTTTTGAAGAGCCGGATGATGCGGATGACGAAGGAACAATCTTTTTGAAAAAGATGTTGGATGAGACAAACACTAACGTCGAGCCGAAAGCGCAGACCAGCCCAAACACGTTCGAAGCGGACATATCGAAAGAACAGGCAAACATCACGCCCAGAGTGAGCGGGATGAGTGACATGTACGTTGCGGACGAGTAAGACACATTGAACAGGAATCGGTATGATAATACGGTAAACAAAGGAGATAAGGCCTGAGAGAACAAGATGAAAAAAAAAGCATCAGTTTTCGAAGTCCCTACTTACAAACCCCCCTCCAAAGGGAAGGACAACTAGAATCAAGATAAAACAAGAGCAAGAGATGGGCCGGAAGAGACGCACCTTGATGGTATGAACGGTGCTAACAGGGACTCTACTTGTCGCCACGCTTGAGAACACATGTCCTCCTACCTGGAAAGCAGCCATGGGCAAAACGCCTTTGAGAAGCTGCCTGCTCGGTCTTCTTAGCTTTCCCATCCCGATCACCGGACTAGTCCATGCCCAAGAGAAAAAAGCAATGAAAATGAACTGAACGAGAGTAAGGGTAACTGGAAACTTGAAAACATTAAAGATAGCCTTCCCGGTATTTGAAGATATAGCGGATGACATGTACCACAGAGAGCAAAGCAAGATGAACTTGATATTACCCGCCACGCCTGCTGAAGACGATTTGACTGAGAGGGGCAGCAGGTCCGAAATGAATCGAATCATCGATGAAAAGGGTGATGATTTAGGCGAACCAGCCGAGGACGACGCGTTTGATAGTGTCGACGACAAAGGGGACCGTCTGCCTGTATTGATTGAGGGGGTTGATAGTCTTCTACCGTTGTTTGGTCCGTTCAGACCATCCATTAAACCATGCCCATCTGTCGCCAAGACCCCGTTCCCAGCTCCATGTCCATTTGCAATTCCGTTTGCATTTCCGTTTGCATTGGCAGCATGCAACGGTACATCTTTCCAATTATGAGACGCCTTAGGACCATGAATCTGAGGTTGGACCTGATGGGGAATCGAGCCTGTAAACGACGTCGAAGGGTGTATGTATGGCTGCCTGGCCTTTGGTTGGGATGCACTGGACGAAAGAGGGTTGGTCGAGATGTCTGGCATAGTCTCTTCTTTCTTTAGGTAATGTTATGAGGTTGTTGGGTTTTAGATTAAAAATGTTTTGGGTAAGGCCTAACGTTAATGATCTGAATGGACCCCTCTGTTGAGGGTTTGATCTATCTGGTTGAGAGGAAAAAAGAACAAGCAAAGCGAAAGAACGGAAAAGAAGGAAGAGAAGCAAGAGGAGCAAGAAGAGAAGGAAGAAGAGAAGGAAGAAGAGAACCCTTGTCGACCGTAGGTAGTAAGAAGGCAAAGATGAAGAAGGTGACCACACACATTGGCTTGCTCGCCCACTCTTTCTCTCGGGATTAGCTCCGGGGAAATTTGTCCCGAGGAATTGTCTTGGGTTTAATTCTCATCCTTTTCTTCTCTTCACTCTCCGAGCTCAACTTTGATCTCGTTGGGTCATCATCCCGTCTTTTTCTAATCGTTGGATATGCTCATCGTGTATTCATTCTTACAGAATATAATTGTCGATCAGTTTCTTTGATTTAAAAACAAACTCGAAGAATGTTGCTCTCTCTAAACACACACACACACACACACACACGACGGCAGATATAACTACAACATGCATCTCATCTGCAACGAACAAGGAACAGAATAAAGTAACAGATTGAGCTGCATGATTCAAAAAGCTAGTCTTCTAACAATCAAGCCGATACCTCAACGACCTTCTGAACATCGCCCAACGCGTTATCTCCCTTGGCCGTTAATGAGGCAGATCCGTCCTTGCCTCCTCGGCAAGCTTTCAAAAAGTCAGAGAACATCTGATAAGAAAAAAATATATATGAAAATTTCAAAGTTATCAGTAAGAAATTTCTTCACAAGTCACGTCAGAAAGTATCATCAAAAAAATTTACCTCAATCGTGTCCAAAGGACCTCCAGCAGACTCAGGGTGAAACTGGCATCCCCAGACCTGCTTGCCCGACTCGGGGGTAGAGATGATACCCTCGACCGAAGAGTCTATGATAAGGCAAAATGAAATAATGTCCATGTTGTGTCAATATCAAGTCTGTTGTCTGATAAACACGTCAACAAGAACTCTCACCATTGCAGTTGATGAAGAAAGGAGCGTAATCCTCGGGGAAATCTTCGGTCAACTTGAGAGCGTACTGATGGTTTTGGGACTGATGAAGAGAATCAAAAGAACAAAGAATTGTATCAAATCAGCCGTATGATCACAACCTTTCGCCAAAAGCACTACAAAAGAGAGTAGAGGACACACAGTAACGTAGACTCGTCCAGCCTTGATGCTTCCACTGCTGGCAAGAGCCAAGACGGGCTGGTTGTGACCTCGGTTACCGAAAGTCATTCGGTAGGCCTCCATACCGGCAGCCAGACCAAGGATTTGGTGTCCCATACAGATTCCAAAGATGGGCTTCTTCCACTCGTCCAAAGTCTTTCGAACGTTAAGAGCAACATCCATGATCGACTTTGGGTCTCCGGGTCCGTTGGTGAGGAAAAGTCCGTCAAACTAGGTTGGAAGGGAAACAAAAAGGACAAAAAATTGATTTAGCATGCATTGTAGATGTGACCAGTCAAGAAAAAAGAGACCAACCTGGTCTCGGATCGAGTTGAAATCGTAGTTCCAGGGAAGAACGGTGACCTTGGCGTTCCTTGTGACGAGACTTCGGAGGATGTTGGCTTTGGTACCAAGATCCAATACGGCGATGTGAACATCACCGTCAGGGTTGAGGACGTAGGGCTCCTTAGTTGAGACCTGGGCAATCAAGTTGATTCCGGCAGGATCCCAAAACTCCTCAGCCTTGGGGGCCTCCTTGGCGACCTCTTCGTGACCGACAGCGATTCGGCCAAGGGTGGTTCCCTGGTTTCGAAGGATGGTGGTGACCGCTCGGGTGTCAATTCCCGAGATTCCGGGAACGTTGTGTCGATCGCACCACTCATGGAGGGATTCGACAGCAAGGTAGTGGGAGTGCTTGAGGGCGACGTCGGTAACGATCACACCAGCGCACTTGACTCCGTCGGACTCCATCTGGGGAATTCCAGGAATTCCAGGAAGAGGAGTGTTGCTAGGGACTCCGTAGTTTCCGATCAGAGGCGAGGTGAACACCAGGATCTGTCCGAGGTAGGAAGGGTCGGTCATAGACTCGGTGTCTGGAAGAAAAGAAAATTTTCAAAATAATGAACAAAACTGGTCAGGCCAAAAAAAAGTTTTCTATCTATACAAAGACGACTGACAACTGGTGATACTAGTCGAGAACACAGTCTCTCCCCAGGCGCTCTTCTTGCTTCCAAAGCTGGTTCCATGGAAAGATTGTCCAGACTTGAGGTGCAATGCGGCAGGCAGTCCCTTGACGAGAGCAGCCGGGGAAGCGGTAGCGAGTCCTCGGGCAAAAGCGAGTGATCGGACTGAGCCGAATCGAAGGGATGAAAGGATGGAAGTAGACATCTTGATCTTTCTTTTCTTTTCTTTTGTTGTTAAGATGGGATGTAGTTAAGTGAAGGCAAGAGGAAGTTTTTTTTTTTCTTTTCTTTTCGATAGGTAAAGAAAAAGGAGATGGATAAGAGAAGATTGGAGTTTGATAAGGGGAAAAAATAAGTATGTAATTGCTTGTTCTGGTTTCTTCGCTTTAAAGATTGGATGTTTTATAAACCTGGTCCGAGATGTAGTCGTCTGATACACGGTCTGTGTAGAGCATGCAAAGGCGGAGGGAATAGAGGTTCTGAAGCTAGATGAAAGTGAATGAGAGTTGTCGTTAAGAAGAATCCGAAGCGGGAAGAGAACGAACAGAAAAAGACACAGCGGCGAGTCAAACCGGCCGGGTTGGAAAAAAGATAACACAAAAAAACTTTATACACCTCCTTTCGCCGCTTTTTTTGCCAATAACGGCCAGCGATGGTGTTTTTTCTTTTTCTTTCTTTCTTTCATTCATTTCTGTGTGCTTACCTACGTATTTTTTTTACAATGTCACCTCTCTTTACTATGTTGTCTGTAACATCTACTTCATCTTTGATTATGTGGAGTAAATATGCCCCGTTCGATCTGGTTGACTGTGACATCCACATACTTCACATAGTGAAAGGAAGAAGAAAGAAGAAAGACACATCGATAGCACAACACAGACCAGCTCGGTAACTTATAGGAAAAACGTCTTTCTCGAGACCTCCATCTTTGGCTGTTGAAATGAATGCGCATACAGAAACACATAAACACACACGTGTATACGTACAATAATAATAATAATAAAACAATATAAAACCCGATCAGCTCCAAAAACAGGATTCCACGAACACGATAGATGGCACATAAAGTAGACTGACCTTCCATTTCCACTCGAACTCGCCTTGTGCGTTCAATGGAGGAACCGTCCGCTTGGACTTTCTTGTCATCTCCTTTTCTCCTTCTTCTCCTTCATCATCGTCATCATCATCGTCGTCTTGACCTTTATCCAAGTCACCACCACCGTCACCATCACCATCCTCACCCTTATCTTTGTCCTTCGCCTCGTCCTCATCCTTTTCTACGCTGACAGCCTCCTCCTCTTCCTCGTCATCAACTCCAGGAGTGACGTCCACAGCCATACTACCTCCAGCCGTGACAGCAGGCAGTCCTTTCCTCAACCACCTAAGCTTGAGCGTGAATCTCGGTCCAATCTCTTGTAACGCCGTCTTTTCTAACGATTTGAACATATATCTGTCCATTGCATATATTATCTTCTAAGTGAGCCAAGAAAGCAAAGACGACGAAAGAGACAAAAAGAAAACTTGAAAAGAAGAAAAAAAAGACTCACCTGTGACGTCGGAAGAATAGGAAATCTCGCTGGTTATGCAAGGTGACAACCTGTCGACCTTCAAACTGAGGTAATGGCGGGAAGAGTGATCCGAACAATTTTCCGATGGACAGACCTAATCGAGTCGAAAAGTTGTTGAGTATCAACTCGGGTGAGTGGGGCGTCGGTCGAGCGTGTCCCTATGAGTATCAATATGAATGTATGAGTGGATAGGTGGTTGTGAGTGGGTCAGAAGGTACATGAGAGGGTCAGAAGGTAAATGAGAGTATCACAACGAAAGGAACGAACAGAGATCTGCTTCGAGAGCTCCACGGACGACAACTTGAAGTAAGCTGTTGGTCCGTTCGGAAGGTTGATGACAGTGATGGCGTCTGTTCGATAGCAAAAGAATCGAAAGATGAACGATATGAAGATATTGTATGTTTAGCAAGCGAAAGCTTTGCTCCTCACACTCGATTCGCCCGTATGCTTTAGTATCCTGGTTAGACTCACTGAGTTTCTTTCGGTCCTCGTTAATCACGATAACTGCATCATAGTCTCTTTGGCTGGCCCATCTCGATATCCTTCCCAATTCAAATCCTCTTTAGACACAAATAGAAAAGTTGTCGATCGAATATATCATCAGTCAAGGGGGAAACTCATTCACTTTCAATTGCTCTCTCTTCCGTCCGCACAACTGTATCCACACACACTTGAAACAAATGAGCAAATACTCACTTTCCTACCGGTCGTTTAAAGAACTCTCCACCCGGAAAAATTCCTCGAAGCTCCTCAGCAAACGTGTATGTCTCCCTCGTCGCTTTTGGGCTGGTCGTCAAGAGCACTCTCGGATCCCTTCCTGGTCCTCTGCTAGAGGGAATCGCTCCAATTCCTCCCTCAAGATCCTCTTCGGGAGGGAAAGAAGAAGACGAGGGACCAGTTTCACTGTTGTCTTCGTCGTTCTTGTCCTCGTCCGAATCATCATCATCAACATTGACGGCAGAGGTGGAGGTGCTGGCCATTGGGTCGGACGTCAAGTATGAGAGACCGAACTCTCTCGTATTGTCAATCGTCCGAGGAATGTTTGTCGATACTCGTTTCTACCAAACACATACACACACACAGACATACAAACGTAATCATCAACACTCATGATCAACCAGTATCGAGTTGAAAGGGACACAACGTGATTCTGGACAGACCTTCTTTCGCGCCTCACCTCCATCGGCAAAAGCTTCATCCTTCTTGGTCTCCAGACGTCTCCTAAGCTTGTCCTGACTTTTCTCCCTCTTTTGTTTCCGGTACACATCCGACCGCTTGTAGGAGTTCTTGATCGACGAAGGAGTGACTGGCATTGTTCTTATCCTTGGTCTTTGTTGACTTTAGGGCTCACTGATGGCGAGTGTTGACGGGCAGAAGGGCAACCAAAAGTATGTTTCTGTGTCTGAATTTGACGCGAAAACCTGCCGGATAAAATAATAATTCTTGCCAAAATCTTGGTCTGTATTGAGTGTCAGATTATTGTATCATTATGCAAGGTAAGATTATACTGTGCAGTTCATCATAAAATTTCAGATCTCATTGTACAAAGAAAATCTTAGCCTGCATCTGCTAATCATCAATTTAACGTGCTAATCTCCCTGGCCTCTTCTCACTTGACTCTCTGGTGGGCTGCTACTCCTTCCTCATCGTTCACCTTGGAATCCCTTTCTACTTCTGCTTCTCTATCTTTCATCTGTTTCCCTTCATCATCTGTAGTTGTTTTGTTTTGTTTATTTATTTTTCAGAGTATAGATCATCAGATTGTCATTTGAGATCTATCTAGTTGCATCCTAGGCCCATTCAATTCATCCTTGGGTAGAGTGACTCGCCAGTACGTCTCGCTCTATCTCTCCCGCCTTGCTTGTCACCTCTCTTTCGCGGCATCACTACCACCAACGGGCGGACATCTCTCGTAATGTCAAATCATCATCCGAGTCCCTATCGTACACCGTCCACTGGGCAGAGAGCTCCCCATATTCAAAAATCCAAGTGTGTCCTTTACTTTCTTTCTTGGTAGGACTCACTGGATATAGATAGACCATATCGAATGCCGGACAGGCACACAGAATATGGATTTCCATAAGAAATCTCCTGTCAAAGCGTCATCAAGAGGCAAAGGCTAATTTTCTTAATGTTTGCTTTTTTTATCACCTCTTCCAACCCTTCCGTTGTCTTCTCAAGATCCTTCCAACGAGCTCTCTCCGACTTGCTTCCGGGTTTTGGGGCAAAACGAAAGCGACCGACGGCTGCCGCCGCCTCAAACGATCAGCCGGTTATCGTTCCCACGCTAAAGTCAACGAACGTGACCGATGCCGGACAATCAACGTCAACATTAACAACACGTAGACAGGTAGATAGTCCCGCGCTCGAATTTTCCTGTACGAATCTGTTGAACAGGATCGCCGTGTCCTCCGGTGAGAAGATGCCCATTCGGATAATTGACGGTACACAGCTGTTGGGCGTGGAAGGCGATGATGACCACGACGGCGAAGATGAGTTGCAGGTGCTCGGCATTCCTCGGTCTTCGAACGGGACGTTGGTCAAACGCACAAGGCTTACAACAAATGATATTGGTGAGGCAGATATCAGGGCTCGATTGAATCTCTCAAAGTATGTGTCGCGCTCTCTTCCTTCCTCATTTGGTTCAAACCACCTCGGATTTGATTTGCTGAATGATTGGTCACGAGCAGTGGGATCAATAGTATGGGTCTTTCAAAGAGTGATACAAACCCTCGACCCCGAAGAGTTGAATCGGCTAATTCTCGGGCAGGACCGTTGCAAACTCCGATATATGAGGTCGAGCCAAAACCAATACCAATCATTACCCCCCAACCTGGACAGCGTGGGCCCACGCAGTCAAACTATAAGCAACCTATCGTAAGGCCGACTTGATTCGATTGCATACTTAGAACGTAGGAAAACTCACCTGTTTCTCTCTCACCTGCTTTATTCTTCCACGTCTATGAACCCATCAAGAAACGTTCGAGCGCAATCAACAGTGTAATTATAGGTTTTATGCTTGAGAGCTAGAGATTGTATATTGAATCGCTCTCTTCTAACTACTTCTACTGGTAAATTCAACCCTAAAAATACAGCCGTTCACATTAGGAAAAAATAGTCTGTCAACTTCTACCACAACTCACCCTCGCCCCCTACCGACGGTCAATAGGTCTCCCACCCTTGCAATTCCGTTCAATCAATCATCATTTGCCGAAAGGCATCAACCCCCGATGGATATCAGGATTTCTCCATCGATGGAACCCAGTCGCAACAACCATGACTATAATCACAGCCATCGACAACACCAAATCAAGCGCCAGAAATTTCATTCGCCAACAAATCTACCGCATCGTCCATCTGGTCAAATGACAGGCGGTGAGATCGAGAGAGATCACCGACAAAACACTGCTCAAACAGGATGTAGCACAACGCCGATAGATATTCCTGATTCCGATGATTCCGATGACGACGACTCACATGATCCAATCAACTCATTTTCACCCGCGCCAAAATACAATCAGTCGTCGAATATTCCTCCCTCTTCACTACAAACACATGTGCCCCTGCGTGCGAATTTTGAGCCTTGTCCAATATTTGCGCCAGAAAAGGCTAAGAGACCGATTGAAAAGGATGCTGCGTCAGTCCGAAATAGAGACCTAGAGATGGGCCAGTCCGTTAGAAAACAACAAACGGCAGCGAAAGATCGTACGAGCTCACAGCAGAGCGTATTAAGATTCCCAACGATCGTCTCTCCCAAACTCGCTTTGAATCTAAAATCCAAATCAGTTAGTCTTGCTTTTCGTTTCCTCAAAAAGCCTTCTCTGCGATTTCTCTTGTGTTTACTTCTCATCTTCTTCATCGAAACCACTGATTCAATTTTAACTCTGGCAGGGAGAAACGATCAGACCGTCAAATTCAGCAGTACCAAAGATGAAGAAAAAAATAGAGACCTCATTTTTGAAAGCGCAGGATACTCGGCCCATAAATATTGGAGACGTTGCTCTTCCCGTCGAGAGATCATCGTTTCTCGAGCCACGTGTTACGAAGCTCTGTGTGACCAACTCGAGTTTCCAAGTGCGGTCTATGCAGCATGTGGCATTCACGATCGAGTATACGGATGTCACACATGTCATGGTTTGTCAAATCTTTACTCTAGTAGTCCTTTTTAAGTTTCTATAACTTCTCAAACCCGATGGCTCTTTCTGTCCTTCATGTTGCGTACAGTTATCGGAAGAGTATGAAAAACCTCTGCTACTTCAGATCGAGTATAGAGGAAAAGCAAGTGGAGTTCCGTCTGGTTGGTCTTCTTTGCTCAATCACGACAAGAAAGGATGATCGCAATGCCAAATATAACCTTTTTATTTTTTATTTTTTTTATTTTCCCTGTTCTATCTTAAGCATCAGCTGACAAGTTAGAAGTCAAGAAGGCAGTTTTTGAAATCTCGGTAGATGGATCAGCGGTGGACGACTGGGAACGTATTCCTGCGTTGTTGGCCGTCGGCGTCAATGGACGTAGTGTTCCGTATAGCTTCCAAGCGTATGTTCTTGGAAAACGTTCTCTTTGGAAAGGTGTGCCCAGGTAGCATGAACGATGTTTTGACAAGATTCGCTTTCTTCTTTCGTTTGCTTTATTTTCTTTCCGATATGTTTTTGTTTTTGGGGGGTCGTAGAAACAACACCGAGTCAAGGCTTCACGAAATGTGGGAATTACTTTACCCGAACAAAGAACCGATCCCTATCGCGTAAGTTGATTTCACGTTCATCCTTTCAATAAAGTGCAGTTTATGCATTATATATGTACTTTCTGGCCATTTACTTCCTACTTAATGCTTCACTCCCTTCTTCTTGTACCTAATCAGAATTCCAAGACAATCTACTAGATCGAGCACTCGGTTGACCATGCCAGCAGAACGCGAACAGAATTTGGAATCAAAATCGAACGGGCAGGGCGATTATGTTCTCCACGCACCGAGTCGACCACCACCACCGGTTGATCCTGAAGCCCTGTTCGTCCTTTCGCGCTTCTATCTTCAATTAATCAATCACCTTCAAGTGGCAGCTGCTCACCGACCTCAATCGGTTCATTCGTCTGATCTATCATTCACCTGTTTAGAATGTGCATGTGGCCAGCGAAGGGCAAAGGAGAACTCAAAATTACCAAAGGAGATTTTTATCGAACAACGTGGGATGCCGAGTACCTTAATGATACCATCATTGAATTTGGACTGAAGTAAGTTTTTGCTTGTTTGTCATGTTTTGTTCTCTTCAGAGTCGAACTAATACTTTGCTTGCAAACGGAGCATCGATCTATAAAGGGAGACGTTCAGACGGGCTGTTGAAAAGCGACCACAACTTACCGACGAGGTCCATATCTTCAACTCTTTCCTGTACATGAAGCTAACCGATCGGAAGTACGTTCACCCTGTGTTTTACGAGCTTGACCAACTACAAGTGCTGAAAGGTCACTTCTTTTTCTTGCAGCGTAATAAAATCTGGTAAAGATCCTTGGGAGACGGTTCACCGATGGACGAATGGAAAGGTCGATTTGTTTTCGAAAAAGTATATTGTCCTGCCGATCAACGAAGAGTAAGTCTTTATAAAGACATATCCCTCTTACGATCACCTTTTGGGTCTTGGGAAAGAGCAGATGGAATCAACGAGATAAGCCGCTGCTAAACTTCGATGATCATTGTTTAGGTTTCATTGGTATTGCGCCGTAATCGTCAACCCATCAGCTCTGCTGAGAGACCCCACTGCACAACCAGCGACAAGGAAAGTTGACGCCGCCGATGCTGTTGCCGAGGGTCATGATGGAACCGACCAAGAAATGCCAGATTCCGAGGTTTCAAAGTTGGCCGTGTAAGTCTCCTTTTTTTTTCTTCGACTCTTGTCTTCGTGCTTTCTTCCATGCCACTTCATGCTCATTGTTTATGGTCTAATCCGGATATAGCCCGTATGTGCTCATCTTTGATTCGTTCGGAACGCCCCGGTCGGAACCGAGAAAGGTATTGACAAAATATCTGCGGTCAGAAGCGATTTTTCACAAGGCGTGGGGCGGGAATGAGGTCACTCCACTGGAAACAAAAAAAGTCGATGTTCGTCTGACCGTCGATATTTGAAAAAAAATCCTGCTCTTTGACTTCCAAATCCGTCTAAACTGATCTGGATTGATTTTTTTTCTGGGACAGGTCCCGTTACAGCCTGACTATTCGTCTTGCGGAGTGTACTTGCTCCACTACATTGAAGTGTTTTTTGACGATCCAGAAGCAGCTCTGGAGAAGATCTTGGTGGGTCTCTAATTGTGTTGTGTCTGCCTTCTCATGTGGCGCGTGTTGCTAAATTCTCTTTTGACAGCACCCTATTCCGAATCGGAACAAAGCAACGAGAACAGCAGATAGGAACGAGTTCTGGCGCCAATCAGAACTACTCACAAAGAGAGAGTCGATCAAGAATCAGTTGCTTGAACTGCAGGCTGAGTGGAAGAGGGAAAATGGAATAGGGAACTCAGGGTCTACCGGGGCTTCACCTTCATCCGTAGCGGCTTCGGATTCGTCGGGCACTGCAGTTCCAGGCGTGAAGAAGCTTTCAGATGGACCGATGACCAGCACCTCTTTTCCCAGCGCTGCTCAATCCAGTCCTAGATCTGTGCTTGCCAGTACAGACTTGGCAGTATCTCAAGCTGAAGTTCCTGCTTCATCAATGACAAGGCCCCGGCAGCATACTTCAAAAGATTTATCTGGGCCAACTCAACCATCAACCGACAAAAAGATTGCTCATCCGACAAATGCAACCTCGTTACAAGAGAAACTCACCAAAACTTCATTAGAGAACGCGCGCCGAGAAGACAAAATGGACATCGATTCTGATAAATCTAGACCGCAGCAGCCGGAAGTTCATGAGCTGATGGACTCATCTGACGAAGATTCAGGCTCTTGAATTTATCTATGAATTGGTTGTCTAATTTTCATCCTATTAATATCTATAATCATACATGATTATGCATATGTGTATATATGTGCGCTGAAGAACAAAGATCGAAAAGAGAGATACGAGAACAGAAAACCATGGATTAAGCGGGAAGAAATTCAAAATTTGCTCGAGTCACTGATTTTTGGGTCAGCCCAAGCCCAAGCCAAAAAAAAAAAAAAACGGCCACATCTTTTTTTTTTCTCGCTTCTTCTTTCTTCTTTCTATACAACTACATCAATCTTTACATCACCCACACATATACACGCACGCGAATCACCAGAATGTGTGGTATCTTTTGCTGCTTCAAGAACAACAGTTCGATTACCCGAGCACAGGCCGTTGCTCTTTCCAAGCGACAGCAGCACCGAGGACCCGATTGGACTGGTCTTGTTCAGATCCCTACTGTGGGTGATGATATTTCTATTGTTTGCCCATCAATCTTTTGGAGTCATCTCTTTTGAAAGTGACCTCAAGGCTTGAGAGCTGTGTTTTGTTTGGGAAAGATTTCTGTTTACTGATAGTTCATGTCTTTTCTTGCCATGCTCTGCCTTTCTCTTGATTTTTCTGGGTCTTTTCTTTTCTTCTTCCTTTCTCCTCACTCTTCTCATTTCTCTTTCTGTCGGACCGGATAGGCCGACTGTCTCCTTTGCCACGAGCGACTAGCTATCTGTGGTGTTGGTGAGTTTTCTTTTCCTCTTTTCTTTTCTCTTCCTGGCTCAACCTTGCTCTCAGAACAAGACCATTCGCACACTTAGTCAGAGGGTGTAGCCAGAGCTGGGTTTTCTTACTTTCTTGTAGACGACCGCTAAACTGTTTAATTTCATTGTTTGTTCTTCCAACAAGACACCGGAGCTCAGCCCCTAGTGAGCGAAGATGAGACCATCTTCCTTTGCGTTAACGGAGAGATCTACAACCACCTCGACTTGCGAAAGTCGCTCACCAAGCCTGCTACTTTCAAGACTCACTCTGACTGTGAGGTCATCATGCACATGGTTAGTAGAGAAAATGAGAATTATTCTTTTCCATCCTTTCCCGCTTTTCGCTTCAAGCCTGAACGAGTTTGGATCATCTTGCTATTCATTTCATTCGTCACGAACAGTACAGGGAGACCGACCCGGAGCAGCTCTGCGCCAGCTTGGATGGAATGTTCTCTTTCACTTTGATCGACACCTCTGTCTCACCCGCTCGATTGATCGCCGCCCGAGATCCTATCGGAATTACTACTCTTTACCAAGGATGGAAGTCGAGCTCACCGGAAACCGTGTTCTTCTCTTCTGAGCTCAAGGCTATTCACGACCAGTGTGACAAGGTGATCGCTTTCCCCCCTGGTCACTACTACGATTCTGCCACCGGTGAGACCAAGCGATACTTCAAGCCTTCTTGGTGGGACGGTGATGTGGCCGAAGTCGCGACTGGAGACGTCGACTTGAAGGCTCTGAGGGAGACGCTTGAGATGGCTGTCAAGAAGCGATTGATGAGTGAGGTCCCATACGGAGTGTTACTCTCAGGTGGTCTCGACTCAAGTCTTATCGCCGCCATCGCCGCCAGGGAGACCGAGAAGGTCGCCCAGGCCCAACAGCAGGCTCGGCAGCAGGCTCTCAGGAGAGGACCGTCCGGAACCGCTACCCCCGATAGCTCCGTCCAAGCTGAGGCTTCTCTCGCTACCTGGCCTCAGCTTCACTCGTTCTCTATCGGTCTTCCTAACTCTCCTGATCTTTTGGCTGCTCGAAAGGCCGCCGCCTACCTCGGTACCGTCCACCACGAGTACAACTTCACCGTTCAGGAAGGTTTGGATGCTATCGAAGATGTTATCTACCATCTTGAGACCTATGATGTGACAACCTGCCGAGCTAGTACGCCGATGTACCTTCTCAGCCGAAAGATCAAGGCTATGGGTGTCAAGATGGTGCTTAGTGGTGAGGGAAGTGATGAGATCTTTGGTGGTAAGTCAGCACATTGATCTGTGTACGGGTCGTTTGATCATGTTCTCATCACCTGTCTTTTTTATTTTCCATGTAGGTTACCTCTACTTCCACGCCGCTCCTGATTCCAAGTCTTTCCACCAGGAGTTGGTCAAGCGAATCAAGAACCTTCACACCGCTGATTGCCTCCGAGCCAACAAGTGAGCCTTCTATTATTTCGACCTAGTGAGGAAAAAATCCAAGCGGCAAGGCAGCGAAAACTGATCAATCTTTTTGTGGGTTCCCGGTTTTAGGTCTACCATGGCTTGGGGTCTTGAGGCTCGAGTTCCTTTCCTTGACAAGAAGTTCTTGGAGGTTGCCATGCAGATTGACGCAAAGCACAAAGAGTTCAGCAAGGGTGCTCATCAGACTGTGGACGAAGATGGTTGCCCCCGAATGGAGAAGTACATCATCCGAAAGGCATTCGACTGTTCTCCGGATGGCGGAAAGCCATACCTCCCGAAGAGCATTCTTTGGCGACAGAAGGAGCAGTTCTCGGACGGTGTTGGTTACTCTTGGATCGACGGTATGAAGGCTCACGCCGAGTCTCACATCACTGATGAGCAGCTCGCTAAGGCTGGTGAGAGATGGTCGTTGGATACCCCTGATACCAAGGAGGCCTACTGGATTCGAGAGATCTTTGAGAAGCACTTCCCGTCCGAGGCTGCTGCCAAGACCGCCGTTCGATGGATCCCCCGAGCCGATTGGGGTATGAGCTCTGACCCATCTGGCCGAGCTGTCAAGATTCATGAGAGCGCTTACAACGCTGACGCTACTCAGGAATAAGTAGATGGCAGGGGTTCTATAGATGGTCTTTGGAGTTCATTGTTTGGTTTTTCTGTAACCCTACCTTCTCTCCCGATTGGATTCTGTTGATAATTATAAAGAGAGGGCGAAAAAGTCGATGTTGTGCGTTTGTAGAAACAAGAAAAGGGAAATATGATTCAATGCTAGGTTTTAGCTCTTACAAGCCATCATCGTTTTCTTTTCGTTTCGACATAACTAAGCATCTGACACTATCGGCAACAAGAGAACCATCAGAACAAGTATAGAGAAACAGAAGAAAGTGATTGAAAGCAAAGAACGTGGACTGATGACCGCGGTGCGCTGTTGATGCTGTTTTGGAAATGATTCATCAGCTTTGATCGTCAGTCCATAATTCATCCACCAACATCTAATCAGTCCACATCCTCAAAACACACACACACACACTCACTCACACACACACATACACATACACACGCATCTTTTTGGTTCTTTCTTCCTTTCCTCCAACTCTTGTTGTCACCTATGGCTCCTGCCAAACAGAACCCAGATCTACTGTACGTTCTTGTGGCTTCTCTTTACAGCTTGGTCTCTCCCGCGAAATACTTAAAGGCTTGTTTTACCTCTTGAGCGTCCGGTTGAAGGCATCACTAAACTCATCACTTCTCCTTCCTATTTCTCTCTCTTTCGAGCCTATAGCTTTGCAGGATTCAATCAGGACTATTCGTAAGTCTTCTTCAACATGTTGTCGCGTGAATTTGATACATCCATCAGTCTAACTGGACAGGACGGTCTCTTACTCTGGTGAATCCACATTGAGGGTGATAGATGTATCTCGATAGGCACAAAGAACGGTTACACGATAATCAACTGTGATCCATATGGAAAGATCCACTCGAAAGGTACGCGTTTATGCAAACAAACAAAAGTCTCGCATCAACCAGAATCGAGTTTGATGCCGAAGAGAGATCGACGGGTTGTCCGTTCATCTCATTAACGTAATCATCTTCTGGGTACTATCAGAACAAGGAGCCACAGGGATTGCCGAGATGCTGTTCTGCACATCCTTGGTCGCCTTGGTGGGAGCGGCAGACCAACCGAAAGAGAGCCCTCGAAGGCTTCACATCGTCAACACCAAGGTAGGTCAAACTGAATTCTCCCTGGTTTCTCTTTGAGTCCTCGCTCTGTTCATAAGAACGCATACTGATCGATTCTGCTCTATCATTATATGATGATTCTTTTGAAACGTCAAACCTTCTCAGCGCGAATCTACGATCTGCGAACTTCTCTTTCCGACGTCGATTCTGGCAGTCAAGTTAAACAGAAAACGGATGGTCGTTGTGTTAGAAGTTGAGATTTACATCTACGATGTGAGCACGATGAAATTGATGCATACCATTGAGACAAGTCCGAATCCGAATGGTTCGTCTTGAATAGCTTCTCTTGCTTATATTCAATCCTCAAGAAGTCGCATTCGTCCCTCACTGCTGAAAGGTCGGCATGATGTCTTGTTTTTCTTTCTTTCTTCTCTTGTTTAGCTATATGCGCCTTGTCACCTTCATCAACAAACTCCTATGTCGCGTATCCTGCTCCCGTTCCGACTCTGACTTCTCCTTTGGCCTCCCCGTCCCAGCCGCCTCATCCCCAGCCGTCAACTCAGCCTGGTGATGTCAACCTGTTTGACACAATCTCTCTCTCGGCCTCGAATGTGATCCAAGCTCACAAGTCTCCAATCTCGTACCTTGTTCTCAACTCGGCCGGCACGCTTTTGGCGACCGCTTCCGATAAAGGAACCGTCATCAGAGTGTGGACGGTTCCTGGTGCGGAAAAGGTTGCCCAATTTAGACGGGGAAGTTATCCGGCGAAAATCTGGAGCATCAACTTTAATCTGATGAGTACGTTACTCGCTGTGAGCAGTGACTCGGATACAATCCATATATTTCAATTGCCTAAACCGCCTGCTATCGGGGATGCGCCTATTGGAGCAAAACCATCCTATCCAGGAGGAAGTCCTTTGGGAGACAGTTCTGGATCATATGGGGCCGATCGAGGAAATGGGAATGGGAACGGAAACGGGAAACCGACAGAGAATGCTATTATACCTTCATCGTCTGCGACGGCCAGCTTCCGAAGGCGATCAATGTACCTTGGAAAACATTTGGCAGGGAGCGTTGGTGGTTATCTGCCGAACGCGGTGACGGAGATATGGGAGCCTCAGAGGGATTTTGCACATGTCAAGCTTAGAGGTGGCGGGGTGAGGTGTGTGGTTGCTTTGAGCGGGTGAGTCTGACCGTTTTCGGGTCTAGTTGTCCTCTGTCGTTTATCAAGTGAGAAGGGAGAGAAGAGGAACGCGTCGTTAAACGAACATATTTGGTTCACATTCCTTGCGCCGCACAGGACAACGCCCCAGGTGTTTGTGATTTCTGCATCGGGCTTGTTTCATGCTTACAGTATCGACCTCGAGAATGGAGGAGAATGTGTATTGATGAAAGAGTTCAGGTAAAGCCGATCCGTTTCTTTGTTCTTTCTCCTGAATACTTTGATTTCGAGAAAGCTGATCACTGGCGGTTTTTCCCTGGGTATGCTTTGCGTCGCCTGAAACTTCGTGAAAAGTCTGATAACGATCGATGATCCAAACTTAGGATTATAAACGAGTCCATCTCCTTTTTTTTTCCTTCCCCTTTCACCTGTTCTCGACCTCAATCCATTATTTTCTTGGCCATATATCGTCATAAGAATGTTTTCCTCTCCTCTCTGACCCATCATCCTCCGGCTCCCTCCTTTCTTTGTCTTTGTCTCTGGCTGTGATCCTGTTCACGCCTCGATGCAGATCAGTCTTTTTGCTTCTCTGTTGTGTTTTCCTTAACGATTTCCATGATGGTATGCTCTCTGTCTCCTTGCGTCTTCCCCTTTGTGTTCTTTCTTTCCTTGAGCGGTTGATCGAATGAATGGCAAAAGCAAAGGAAGGCATCCCATGGATGTGTCATGAACTCACAAACCAACACACAAACACTGACTGCTATCAATCAGCAGACAGGCAGTGAAGATCTTTATAATGTAGGGGTTCTGCAATCAGTTCTTTCGCCGAATCTATTGGGTTTCTTTGTAAGATCGTTGTCTCGTTCTTTCGTTACAGAGGTAGGATAGACACGTTATTTGGTTGGAAAATAAATGATCATCAATGGGTCATAAATTTCCATCCCAAAAAGAAAAAAAATGTGGGGGAAGGGGCCTAAAACTACAGCACAAGGGAGACGCAAGGAAAGACAAAAAGCGCTCGCTTAAGCAGAGTGAAGGGTAGAGAGGAAGGACTCTCCGGCAGAGCCACCGGCGACAGCCTTCTTGGCAGCTCCGGTCCTGTTGGTTCGCTTCTCCTGGACCTTGATGGCAGCTCGCTTGACGGAGGCGGCGTAAGGGTTGAGGGAAGCCAACTTGGCGGCGTTTCGGAGGGGGTTCTTCTTCTGGGTGAAAGGTCGCTTGGCGATCTTGGGACCAGCAGCTCGGAGGACAGACTGGATCTCATCAGAGTTGATGAGTCGGGTGATGTCAGGGTTGGTGATCTTGGCGGTGGGGAGGAAGTAGTCCTTCTTGAGGGTGGAAGCCTTGTCGAAGGTTCCATAGACCTCATCGAGGAGACCGAAAGCACCCTCGGTCCAGATGACGAATCGACCGAGATGACCTCCAGGAGCGAGGGAGAGCAAGTTAAGTCGTCGGACGTTGATGAGCTCGACTCCGGGGATGTTTCGGAAGGCCTTGACGATACCCTTGTCCTCGTTGTAGACGACGAGGGGTCCTCGTCGCTGTCGGTGTCGTCGTCCTCGAAGCTTACCCTGACCAGCTCGGAGCTTTCGGGAGTTGGAGACCTTGGAGACATCAGCGTAGGCGTTGGTGGCCTTAAGGAGGGCAATAGCCTCCTTGGTCTTGGTGTAAGACTCAGCGGCGTCAGAGACGACGAGAGGGACCTCCTCGATCTGCTCGATTCGGTGACCTCGGGCGAGGACAAGGGAGGGAAGGGCAGAGGCGGCAAGAGCAGAGACAACAGCGTATCGCCTCTGGTTCTGGTTCACCTTGACGTGCCACTTTCGCCAGATCTTGGTCGGGGCGAACATTCGTCCTCCTCGGCACATGTTTCCGAAGGCGGCCTGTCCGGATCGGTGGGTACCGGATCCTCCGACTCGAGGAATTCGGGCAACAGCTCGACCAGTTCCCCAAGACTCGGCAGAGGTCTGCTCACCAGCGTTGGAAGCGACGGAGTAAGCCTGTCGCTTGTTCTTGGCCATGCTCTCTATATGAAGAATAGGTGAGAATTGTATGTGAGTGACGGGTCAAATAAAATTGATTCAAGAATGGCGAGCGTACTGTGAACCTGCTGCACGACATCAAGCCTGATGGGGGCAGTGAGGACGGCAGGAAGAGGGAGGGAGCCAGAAGCCTCTCCAGCCTCGGAGTAGAAGGTGACGGTGGGTCGGGAAGCCATTTCTGAAAGAGATCAAATTTCGTATGTCAGTCGATTGATCGATTTATTTCGCCACAAAGTTCGATTCCGGACCGCTTCCTTTCGAGCTGTACGTGTTCAGTAAAGCGGAGGGAGGTGAAACCAATGGAGAAGTCGAGGAAAGGCCACATGCTGTCCAGTTTTCTTTTTCTTTTTCTTTTTTCTTTACTCTTATTCCTCTTCTGTCCTCTCTTTCTTTCTTTCTTCCTTCCTTCATTCTTTCCACTTTTTGAACCAAGCTCCAGTGTGTAAGAGAAGGAAAAAAAATTCTAACCTAAAGAGTGTGCCGGCGAACTGTCAAATAACAATGAAAGAGAGGATGAGTGTATGCTCTGTACGCTTTTCTACCAAACAAATGGGGTCCTTACAGTCTTGAGTGCTGGATAGACGAAAAGGAAAAAAAAGAAAGGAATTTTCTCTGCTAGTTGTATGTGCACAAGGGTCGGTTCAGAATATTAATTTTTATTTTTTGGCTAAATTCACAAAAGTTGCGAAAAAATTACGCAGCAGGCAATTTTGGGTGTGTGCCTATCTTATCTTATCTTGGGTGATGTTGGCTTTCTCGGATGCGTCTCGTGTGTCTTTTATGTTCTCATCAACGAGAAAGATACTTCTTTCGTAAAACGGCAAGGCATCAGAATTAGCAAATATATAGATAAATATCTGAAATTTTATCTTGGTTGAACATTCATTCAGAAGTTAAACAGGAATAGCATTTGTATAGCTAGAGTTGTCGCTTCCCTCTATCGTTCAAATACGGTCCTTCTGTTACTTTCCTGTATTGCTTCTCTCTCTGTTGACTTGAATCTAGCAAGTCGTTCTCTTTCTATGTGAAAGGAAGCTCCTTTGCTCCGGTAGTTCGCTCTTCTTGAGTGGATTGTCTCTCGCCCCTTGAGATCCAAATAATTGACGATAGGTAGAGATGAATAAGTATGACCCTTTGGTGCGCATTTGGTGATACAAATTTCGAGCAAATCTCCCTTCGCTTTTGCTCCATTAGTTCGAGAGGCCGCCTTAGGAAAGAAACAATCTCACCGTGTTCTTTAAAGAGCAAAAAACCGGCTTGAAACGCCTCTATCTACATCTTGGATCACGTCTCTGATAAAGGCAGCAGGGTGAAATGCCATTCGTCCATCTTCTGATTCGAGTTCTGCCCTAGATTCGCATCACTGTTCATTCACTTTGATCGCTGAATCATCGTCGATAGTCATTTTATCTTATTTTTTTATCAATGCTCATCTCTACCCCCTGATTTTCTTTTCCACCTTTTCACTCGAGAGTTTCTTTTGATAATTGAAAAATACAACCGCACTCAGAATGCTGAAAGAAGAAGAGAGATAAGAGAAAGAGTCAAGGCAAGAAGACGTTTGATAAATCGGCGCAGTCAGGGCAAAATTTCATCAGGGCCGGTTTTATCTTACAAGGGAAATTTCAAGAACACAAAAAGTTCGTTCCTGTCAACTCACCTTCTTAATCCCTGTCCACCACAAGCTCCTGGACCAAAGAGCACGTTTCTTTCGATGTGCCTGAGGCCATTCTTGTTCCTGTCGCCGTCCCTGGCCTACTGGCCCAGCTAATCGTTGTATCCTGAACGAAGTGCCTTCTCTTTTCTTCCACTCTTTCTGTTATGTTCTTTTCTTTTCTGCTCCTTCATTGTGTCCTTTTGGATAAAAGAAAGGATCAAAACGAAAAGAGAAAGAAGAGGAAGAAAGAGAGGGCACTGTACTAACCTGGGTAGTCTTGGCATTTCATCCAGTTTTGCTCGTTCTATATACAATTCCAACTTTTTCTTTTTCTTTTAATTCTCCACACTCTGCTCGCTCCATCTAATAACCCTTACTCTATCCAAGACACTGCTCAGATCCCAAAGACTGTTGTTTTTCTGGGAAAGTAGGGGGAGAACGTACCGCAAACTCTCGACGGCTAGCTCTTACAGGCGTCCGGTCTATTCTCCAGGCTGGCTCAAGCTCTCTTAGGCAGAACCAGTTGGAGTCGTCGAGTACAATCCATATTCTACATTTAAAGTTTCCTTCTATTTACTATGCAATGTATATGTACATCTCAAACCAAAGAAATAATATGGGACAGTTCAGAAAAGAATGAATTAGCAAGGCAAAGACGAAGACAAAGTCGATTAGTCAGCTAGAAGTAGCACCAAATCCTTTGCCGATCTTTGTGCTCAATGTTCTTTCGACCCTCACATCGACCCACCACCCATCAGTGACATGGCCTCTGCCATCGCAGCACGCTATCCGATTAAGCTAGCCATCATCGGCGCCGGACCGTCAGCTCTCTACTCGGCATCCCGTTTGCTGGCTCAGCTTCCAAAAGATTCGCCTCAAGGGAAAGACGTTGAGGTTCATGTGTACGAACAATTGCCTGCTCCGCATGGACTAGTCAGGTATGGTGTCGCTCCGGATCACCCAGAAGTGAAGGTAGAGTCCTTTCTTTTCTAGGTATTTTCTTCCTTTCTCTTCCGGTACCCTATCTTACTCCCTTCTGTTCTCCTTCTCTATCTCTCTGGAGTTGTAGAATGTTCGACATAAATTTGACCTCCTCCAATCGGACGACCGGTTCCGATTCTTTGGCAACGTTCATATCGGACCTCCTCTTCCCTCAGCCAATAACTCGGCCTCGGCCGAACGGACGACGACGCTACCGCTCCGCTCTCTTGCCCCCCACTACACCCATCTGTTACTCTCATACGGCTCATCGCTCTCCTCTTCACTTAAAAATGTACCCGGATCCTCAGGTTCTCTGAAAGGCAGACTCCGTAACGTCTTCACCGCGCTTGAGTTTGTCGGCTGGTACAATGGTCATCCCGGATCCCGACATATCCGACCGGATCTCGAGAACATCAGACACGTTACCATCATTGGCCAAGGCAACGTTGCGCTCGATTGTGCGAGGATCTTACTCAAAAAGGTGGACGATCTAAAAGATACCGATATTCCTGACAACGTGCTCGATGTCCTTAGAAAATCAGCCGTCCAGACCGTCGAAGTCGTCGGCAGGAGAGGTGTCGGTCAGGTCGCGTTTACCACAAAAGAATTTAGAGAGATGATGAACCTTGAGGAATGTTCTTTCGAGCCGATCGAAGCAGGCATGATTGAACGAGCCGTTCAAGACATCATTCAAACACCAACTCCGGACGACAGGATGAGGAAACGACTGATAGGTCTCCTCGCCAAGGGAAAGGGTCTTACTGAGCCCTCAGCATCTCCGACGACGGGGACTTTTAAATTGAGGTTTTTACGATCCCCTAAAGCATTCAACCCATCTCCAACATCACCTGACAAGATTGGTTCAGTCACCTGGACCATAAATGCTCTTCTTCGTCCACCTACCCCAGCTGTCTCGATAACTGCGCCTAACGTCAATTCTCAACCTAATCCACCTCACTCGCCAGATCTCACGAGTCCTCAACAGGCATTGGCAATGCCAACGACTGAGGAAATCACTACAGAGACGGACCTTGTCATCGAGAGCGTTGGCTATCGCTCAGAATGTCTAGAGGATGTCCCGTTTGACGAGGCAAAAGGAAGAATCAGAAACTTGTCCGGCAGAGTAATTGATCAGGATGGAGTTCCCGTTAGTAATAAGTTCTTTATTCTTGTTCTTATTTCCTTCCTTTACTTCTTTGCCGTTCTTGTCTTTCTGTTCCTCCTCGCTCTTCGTCTGAACAAAAGGACTAACTTTCGATCGTAAATCTTGATAATCATCAAAAGATTCCTAACGTATACTCTTCAGGTTGGGTCTCCAGAGGACCAATAGGTGTCATCGCATCCACAATGTACGATGCCTACTCAACCATGGATCTTCTTTTATCCGACCATGCTCTTCTCCCTCCTCCGTCTTCTTCGGCCTCCGGGACCTCTACCTCGACGTTAGTCGAAAACCCACTCGGACTTCGAACACCGCCCCTCCAAGGTTTACCTCCTCAGATATCCTCGGCAGGCCGATCCGTCATCTCGTACGAATCTTGGAAAAAAATCGAACAGGCCGAATTGGAGAAAGGGTTGGCGAAAGGACGGAAGGGGCCGGAAAAGATTAGTTCGGTGGGGGAGATGTTAGACGTCGTTTTATAGATGGTTAATTAAAGAAATCGAATGGAAAAAGTATGAGAGATCTTTTACTAGACTTCTTTTCTCTACTGACACTCCCATCTACTCATTTATCCGTTCATCCTCTGTGACTCTCGAGATTGAAGTTCGAGCTATGTATATATGTTCAGAGAAAAAAAAAGAAGAGAAAAGGCATAACGTAGAACATGATACATGAAGAAACAAGAATTGTTACAATGATAATAATAATTTTATGAGAATAGATAGAACATGTCGTGTTGTGTTATGTGTTTTCGTGTATATCAAACGAGGAGGCACTGGGATCGACATACGCGATCGATAAGATTTAAAGGAAAGGAAAAGAAAAGGTTCAAGGTCCTGAGTGAACCAAGAAAGATAGAGAATAGAAGGAAGATAACAGATCTAGCCGAAACTATTTTCAACGTTTGACGGACAAAATGATGTCTATGGAAGTTACATTCCCAAGAGATTGTTCTGTCAGCCGTTTCTTCTCGTGGATACCATTTTCAAGAATAATTGACAATCTAGAACCAAAAAGAACTTACAGAAGCAGTATATAAACCGTGAGACTACTTTCGGTCTTGAGGTAGATGTAATGCCTGTCTCAATAGCCCACCGAGCTTTGCCTTTGTTCTGTTCCCCCCATCACCACCACTACTGAGACCAACGGGACCTGTCAAACCCAGCCCAGATCGGGCAGATGATGAATCCGAGTTCGAGCCTGAACCGTCTTGGTCCTGACCAAGTTCACTATCTGCTGGGGAAGACATTGAGATCGGAGAAGACATCCGAGTGATAGGTTGGTTCTGTGTTCATGTAAAGTCAAACCCCAGCTAAGTTAACTGAACCGCACAGCTCTGCCACTAGCTCGAAGGAGAAAGAAGACAAAAAAGGAAGCTTACAAGGAAAACCGGATCGGCCAGACCATCCGACGACCGATCTGGAAGAGACCTCTTTGCTTTCAGTGACTGTTCCTTAGTAGATCCTTTCGGAGGTGGAGATCGTGCAGAGTTCCCAGTTTTTGTGAAAATCTGCTGGACAAGCTGTCCTTTCTGTTTCCAAGCGGCTTTGATCAGTTGATTCTTGAACTCGTGTACCAAATCCTCGAAGCTAGCTGTCTTGTTCTGAAAGGTCAGGGCGGGAGAAGTTATTCGAAAATCTCTCAAATCGGTGATGTTTTTGGCCTTGTCTCCCTGTAATACACCACACCAGATATATATATAAAGCAAGAATATAAAATAAAATAAAAATAAACAATTAGTCTTGAGACCACCCATTGATTCACAGATGGCGAGGAGAAATTGTACCTTGTAGCTCAAGACAAAGGATGTGCTCTCGATGTTGATGGCGATGAATGTTCGGTTTCTAGAAGCTCGCACTAATCAGATTTTAAAATTGGGTCCGAATCGTCAGTCAAGGTTGATCCGAACGTTCCAGGCTCTCCCAAAATGAGACTTGCCTCGCATCTCTTCGGCTTGGGTCTGTTCGTGCTTCTCTCTCTCGGTTGCGATCTTCTGAAGACTCTGGCTTGACTTTGATCGACTCAGTTTATGCGAACTTGAAGGAGTGAGCGATGCAGACGCATCCACCCGACTCAGTGACGTAACACTGGAGCTTTCGTTCTGAGACCCCAGACTCGCCATGGAACTCGATCGGAGAGGTCGGACACGAGAAACTCCAGTGCTCGAGGAAGCCAATGAAGTTGAACTTCTGTTTTCTCCTGGCGCACTCAGAACGGTAGAGGATCCATCTGGCGATGTTCTGTGCATGCTGAAGCGAGGGGCGCTCTGAGAGTTCAAGGAGGTTAGATCAGCAGAAGTTTCGCTAGCGAAAGATGACATCGAAGGGTTCGAGTGGGCCATAGGTTTCTTGGTTTCAGTCGTGTTGTCATATCCCTTCGGATGTGTTTTCTCTTGGAAAAAGTAGTTTAACATCTCTCGGCCCGTTTTACGCTCGATTTGAAGACGAACAGGATGAAGTCGGAGACCTGTTTGTTTCAGAATTATAAGGATACGGATAAGCATCTCTCCTGATAGTTGGGTTCGGAACATTAATTGACACTCACCAAAGTGCTGGACGATACTTATTCCACCAACCTGATGAGCAGAAAAATTAAATCACTAAGAAGGTTCCTGCAAAAGAACATTAAAATTAAGAACTCACCGGTGCGAGAATAGTCCACTCGGCGACAATAAATGGTGACATCTTCGATAAGAATAGAAAGGCAATAGGAGGATGTGAGATAGATTCTGATTTCCCAGTTCTATATGCGAAAGTGAATAATTACCCGGATTGAATGGTACTTTCCATCAACAAACCATCTAGATAGCGCTTCTGGAAAGACGGCTTCAGGGTGTCCATTGAGGGCTGGAGACAGACAGTATCAGAATGATCAATCATAAGAAGATTGGTATTCTCAAGGGCAACTCACCTTGAAGATCTAGAACTGTAAATTCATTGACGGTAGAGCCATCTACTCGACTCAAATTTTGATACTGAGGATACTTTAAGGTGAGCTTGGCCAGAAGATTCTTCTCCGATGAGAGTAGATGCCACCCAATCTCCGTCGATGTCGCCTCGAATCTCACCGCAGATTTGTTATTCCTCTGTTGGTCATCTTTCACTTGTTGAGTAGCAGCGATTGCATCGAACACGAGGCTGAGCTCGTCTGCAAGTTGTCCAGCTTGAGCCTTAAGCTGAGCAAGAAACGAACTATTTTCGTTTTCGTTGGGACGAGCTTGGTAGTCAGCTTTCATCCGCTGACAATCCCGAATTCGATGCTGAAGAATTTGAACCACATCAGCAGTTCCGGAGAGGTTTGAATGGTCGAAAGAGTAGACAAAGTTTTGAAGCTTTTTGTTCTTTGCTTGTTGGCTGGAGCATAGCAGAATGGCATAGTACATTGTATGATAAGCAAGGAGACATGCCAATGCAAATCTTTCAACTCAAAGATCACTTACATTGGATCCTGGTAAAGCAGCAGATTATTGACAACGTTGTAGAAGGACGCGAATTGCTCTGGAGTAGCAATAACTCCAAAGCGAGGGACATGAACCGCAACAAGATCCTGAAATCAGGAAGAGACAAATCCTCCAAAAGAATGAGGACTCGTTCTTACTTAATGTCTGTGAATCATTGGAGGATATAATTGGACGAACAGTATGGCTTTGGAGATGTTCGGCACCTAAATCAGCTTTGGAGAGGACCTTTGCTGTAGTGTTTCGCAGTCGGAGAAGATTGAACTTGTCGTATTGAATTGCAGCATCTGTCTGCGACACAACCCTCTCAAAGTCATCGGTATCGTGTAGACGAGCGTCTAACAGGGTTTCCAAGGGAACAAAACCAGAGCTTCGGTTTTGATCGGAGAGAGCAGATAGCTTTGTCGGATAGAACGCTTGAAGGGAGGACATGTTGGTATATGTTCTGAATATTAAAAGCCAAGTAGTTCGATTTGAGTTCGGTGCGGAAATTAATCGATCTCCATTGTAGAAGCTCACCTTCGCATAACCTTAGCGTTCACTGGGTCATCCATATCTTGCTTATCAAAAACTGTATACATCTGCACCTCTGTCGAGAGAGCTGCCAACACTATAGCTGAATCGTCATCAATGACACTGCAGAGAGCGATTTGTGGTTTGATGAGAGAGAGATGGTGACTTTGCTCAATCTCAAAGTCGTCTGTAAGGCCCGCCCAGGGATCAGGTGTAGGTGCAACACCATCCCGATGGATGAACGTCCGTGGTGATTGTCCCTGTTGAGGCCCTAGGTCTTCCTCTTCTGACCGGGTTCCTGTTAATATATCCTTGGAGATCATGTTGAGGATTCCCTTGGTCAGTGCTGCTCCGGCTGCTTGCGTGGTAGGTACCTTCATGGCTGGAGGTGGAGGTGAAGGTGCACTAGACTTCTTGTGGGAATGATTGGTAGCCGATTTATTCGAATGTTTAGAAGATGTAGAGGTCATTTCACGAATAAACTTGACAGCTCTGAAGTAAAACCGGGAAAAAGTGGTCAGTACTAAATGTCGGAAAATGGCAGTATTAAAGCAACACTAACAAACTACTCATGTGGTACTCAAATCCACGCCATGCTCTTGCGTTATAGTAATATTTGAGAACAATCTGAAACCGCATGAAGATTGTGAGTGTGATGCAATCATTCAAACACAAAGTGTTGAGAATTTAACTAACATTCCGACTGTGATTGCTCCATGTAACTCTAGGAAAATGAGCTTGGTATGAGTTTCCAAAACGAGTGTGTCTAGAGGAGGCAGCGTTGAGGGGGGTAGATTCTTGTCGACTATGTCCCGACACATGGAATGCAGGCTTCTCATCAAAACCGTTATCCTTATCAGACTTGCGAAGGTCATAGATGTGACGGTCGAGAACCGCAATCTTCTGTCTCAGTAGATCCTGTACAGAGACCTCGTTCTATCGATGTTTCATGTCAACGGTAAATCAGTGAAAGTCCTTGCATGCAGAATCACTGGAGTAAAGTGGCGTCGACTCACCTCAACAGAATTTCCATCCGCCATAGAAGTACGATTTTTCGGGATATTGTCGCCTTGATATTCATCCAAAATATCCTGCAACTTTTTTCTGCGATGTTCAGCAAAGTCGGTTTGCACGCCGAGTGTACCTGCAGTGATTTAAGAATGAGTTGTTCGAGCCAATCATCATTGGACAGTAAGTAGAAATACAGGGAAGATATATGTATACAATGGGTCAAACAAACTAGGCCGCTGATTGAGGGAGAAACGGCTGAACATACTTTTGAATCGGCCAAGAAAGCACTGCGGTGGGTAGGGTAAAATCGAAAGTAAGAAAGAACGATTGAGAACGCAGCTTCCCTCTGAGGTGATAGAAAGACAGAAAGTCGCTAACCAAATGCGAAGGCTCTTTACCAAACTTTGATGTTTGCCTAAGATCCGGTTCAGGACGTGATTTCTCTTCTTCGGTATCTTCGCGAGGTAAACAGCAGTCACCGGCTCGCTTTGTGTACGTAAAACGAGGGCATAATGCTAAAGGATGAAGTTCGACTCGGGGCTTTTGATCGCTCGGCCGCCAGTCGGTCTCTACAAAATCGTCGAAGTCGAACCATATTGGATCAGAGAGAGGAGCACCTTCGGCCGAGAATTTATCTTCTAAGAAGGTGTTATCTTCCAGCTTGACAAATGAGTTCTCGGGTTCTTTGATATGGGCAAAGAGAGCTCGAAGATCAAGGTTGTCGAGCTAAACAAAGATAATCAGAAATCCAAAGAACGATCCAAAGAGAAAAAAAGGTCGCTGGAGAATTTCACTTACGACGACGTCAGCCGCATAAAAGGGCTTGTGGAGGACCTTCTTGGTTCGATTGAGCTTTGCATTGGTAACTGTCCGCTGTTCTTCTCTCTGGTGTAGGTCGGCTTGAAAATGAGCGAGTTGAACCTTTAGGCCTAAAAGAGAGCCTTCTCCAGATTCCCAATCGGTTTTGCTTTCGTAACGATATAAGTGACTGATGAAGAGAGGAGACAAATCGAAACGATACTGGTGACATCAGATAAACAGGCGGAACTATGACAGTTAGCGTCAGGTCCCAGAGGAAGTTATGTTTAAATGCAGCATCCTATACCTTAAAGGTTGCCATGGCTTTCCCGAATTTCTTAGATGGTGGTGGGGAATTAGGAAACAGACGCCCTTGTCGAATAGGTAGAGTCATATTGCCTCCAAACAATCTGAACATTTACACACACAACATCAATCCTCACGAATAGATCGAATTTTAAAAATGAATATTTGTTTTACTCACCTCCACCACGCGAAGAAATGTGCAAACCCTTTTGGAGAGAAGTGAAAAGAATTGTAACCATCCAGAGAACCAGGTTTGCTTTGGTCTGTTCCCCGTCTATGAATGGGCGACACCACAGACATCGATGCGTGTATGTAATTTGATCTGAATCCTTGGAAAGAATCATATGTCTCCTAAAGAGTAACAAATAGGAACCTTGGGATAAGAAGTCTGATTCAAGGCAATCATCAAGAGCGCGAACAAGACTCACAGGGTCGTGATGCTTTTTAATCGCTTCAGGGGTCTTCATAACGACAGTGTAATGAGGTTTGAAGTCAAACATCCTACACTTGCGCTGAAATGGAGGGCCTGAGCATGAATCGCATTCATTTCCGCAGGTGCGCTGGGATGCGATCGATAAAATATGTCACGTAAGTCTCTGATTGAAGTGGGCTGTTTATCGTTGAACCTCAGCGTACCTCTGTCATAAACCCCCAACCAACTCGAGCACCGTTGGTAAACTTTGCACAAATTTTTCGAAGAATTCTCTTCGATTTTGGTTGTTGTTTTGTTTCAGCGCTGGCATCATCGTCAGAGTCGGGATCAGGGTTACCCATAGCCTTTTTGTCGCGAAGACCTCGGAAACTATGGGATATAAGTACAGAAACAAGGTCTGAATAACATATAGTGTCACATAAGATAATAATAACACTTACTCTGGGATTGCAAACATCAGCGAATCTGCTTCAATCTGTACGAGTTCTCGTTCCTCGTTTGGTTGATTAATCATCAACTTTGGTTTACCTGTCCAAGCCAAGACGAAACCAGCGCCGTGCTCAACGATATCGTATGGGTTCCGGGATCCTTTTAAAAATTTGTAGACAATATCAGTATGCGCGAATAAAAGAATGATACAACAAAAAGAGAAAGAAAAAACAAACCTTTAGCGTGGATATGCAAAGGTCCAAAGAAAGAGATATCAATTGTCCAATGGAAGACTAGTCGTAGTTTGTCCCAGAATCCCATCCTTTCTGACGGGTCTCGTGGAGGGTGTGAGAGAGTCTGAACAGTTTCAGCAAAAACGGTTGATAACCCGCAGATATATAGAAGAATCATCGTAACAGTAAGCGGATTGATGACAGGACCAAAATTGGACAATCCACGTACCTCCATAACCTTCATCAGATCTTGAATTCCTGGCTGATACGACGCCCCCCAGCAAAAATCGGTTACGTTTGAAGTATTGACTCTGATTTTAGGAGCAGCATACGTTTTAACGGGCATAACCGTTTTCGCTACCGAGAGCTGAAAAGAAGAAGCTCCGTCAGTCCCCAAGTCAGGAGGAACGATGACCGTCGGAATCCAAAAGTATGATCCATCCTCCGCTAACTCCTCTCCGATGACCAGGTCTGTCTCGAACTCAAATGCCTTCTTCTTTGAATCGGACGGCGACTTTTCCATGGGAGGAAGATGAAATAGAGGAATAGGGTCTTAATGAAGCAAACCCCGATGAATCAAATCACGCGGCGTGGTATAAGCTATCAAACTGGGTTATGGCTTGAGACAAGGAGAGGAGACGGAGTTGAGAAAGACTAACAATCACGTAGAACCCATTCTGCACTGTCCAGGAGCCAATGAATATGAATCGGTACCAGCAGTGAGAACTTTGTAGAATGAGGTAATTTGTTTCCACGCTCGTACAGGAAGTCCTTGAGCACCTGAGGTTTGAAAGAGAGTGCAGACAAAGAAAGATCTATGCCAGATAACGTTACCCTGAACATAGGCGCCGATCGAACAGGTGGAAGAACGTCGATAGGCAATCGAGGATCAGGACGAGAAGGTCCATAGACACGGCGAAGGGCTTCATCTTCCCGACGGCCCTATGAACACACAATCAAAAATTCGGTGACATGAGATACAACTGCGCTAGATTGACTACATTGTACACTAGCGGATAAACACAACCATTGAAAAACTGACGAACCTGTTCCCGGAGGGCATTTCGATGCCTTCTGATCCAGTTGGTCGAATTGAACATATGAAGCCTGCGTCGAGCATCTTCGATCGAAACCGAGTGTTTTTCTGTAAAGTTCCATCTTGAAGTATTAAGCATTTCATTCGCTGCGAGAGCCGGGTGATGATCCTCTGAAAGTTTGATGGCTCTGATTTTAGCTTCGAACGCATCTTCCCTCTCAAGCCTCGCCTGTTGCTCCTCCAAGCCTACCCTCCAAATTAGGTTCAGTTTGGTTTCCATAGGATCGTCCTTGGCTTCGAACGTGATGATGTTGCACTTGAGACGAATACTAGGAACATGTTTCGGCCCTTCAGCTTTGGGAGCCAAAACAAGGCTCATGTTCGACTCCTTAAACATCTGGATGACATGCTTGGCGGCCTTTATTGTTATATTCATGTTGAGGATTAATTGAGAAAGTTTGTATGAGTAAGGAATTCGTAGTCGCATTCCGTCTATGTTGGCTACGATGTCTGGTTGAGAGGCTCCTCCACTGATCGAGATGTGTACTTTTCGTAGTCGAAATAATTCCTCCCACTTAGTTCTTTGCCGAGGGCTGGGAACGAGAGCCAAGGCAGTATCCAAATCAACCGAAACTCCGCCTGAACGAGGAACGGCAATGTTAACATTCCGAAGGCGAACAAATATCCGCTCTTTAAGAGGAAGGTCTAGATCGAGATGGAAAGAGCTGAGATCTATGCGAAGCGTAAATGGGAGGGTTTTGGGTGTAGGAGATGATGATGATGAAGGAGAGGAAGGGCAGGAAGAAGGGGATTCGCTAGACGATGATTCTGATGAAGATAATGTTGGTGGTCTGAGGCTTCTAATGGCGTCAACAGCACACATAATGCAATAGAGATGGGAGAGGTTGAGCCTGGCACTTGTGCTCCCGATATCAACTGATAAAGTATGTTCCGACATGACATCTGGATCCGACTTTGCTCGAAGTAACAGTCGACTTTCGATTAGAGGAATTCGTAGAGGTGTACTCGACTTCTCCGCTGCTGTCAAACCAAACGGATCAGGATTTGACGGACTTGCCGTGCCTGAAGGGTACGGGTCAGAGTGATTTCCTTTTTTGTTTTTTTCTTTATCTTTTCCTTCGCCTCTCGTTTCATCCTCCCTCAACTCCTGTCCTCGATAAGTTTGTTGAAAGTCCCAAGCGATGAGCCCAGCATCTTTGCCTGGAGGCACAGGGAACATCGCCTCGTGCGGCGTGAACAGTTTGGAGTCGGTTGAGAAACCGGATGCGAAACTACGAGCGTTGTATATTGGTCGGAACGAGAAACCATGAGACTGCAATCTGATGAGAGCTGCTAAACCTTCTTCTTTAGAAGCGCCATCCGTGGCGAACGCAGCGGCCTGGACGGCAATGTCCGGAGGGAGGTTCAAGGCCGTTCGGGTTGGGCTCGACTTTATCGAAGCGAGCTCGACATGTTGGGGCTGGTAATAACAGTACTCGCAAACCGGTCGAGCCTTCAATAACAACCCGCGCAATAAACCTTTCTGACAAGAAGGATTGGGATCTAGTGCGGCGATCACCAAAGTGAGACTCTCGATAGAGATATGCGCACAAAGACCTACAGGAAGACGTTGGAAGAGGGAAATCCCGTTAGAGGTATCTTTGGAAAATGAAGTTGAGGGCGGAGGAGAATGCCGTTTGGAGCGTTTTTTAGAAGACTCGACGGCAGTTATAAACTGGGACAAGTTTTTAACCACTAACGGCTCCCAGAGGTCGCCACGAACCTCTCCGACCGCGCATGTCAGATCGATCATGGTCGTCGTATCATCAAGTGCTAGACCATTTCCAATCGGTAGGTGAGATGACTCCAAAACTTGATGAAGTCTTCCTTTGCAGGTTGAATGACTTGAGCCGACACTAAGGACAGGTAGATCATGAAGTGCGTCTAGCTCTAGTGCCCGTGGAGTGGTATTCCGAACAGATAAGGACATAGACTCAATCGATCCAGCAGATTCGAACATGAACAGAGATGCATATGGCAGGGTTCGGTTCAGGGAGCTGTTCGTGTTCGGTCTGATAGACCTACCAACAGAGAAGATACACACAATTGAAAGGAATGTTTGATCGGCATTGTGATCCTAGTTTTTTTAGAGTTTGACTCACACTCACTTCTTGGCTTTCTTGGGAATAAAGTCTTGATGCTCTCCATTCGTCGCGAACGATCCTCCCTTACATCCAAATACCAAAGCAGGCCGGCAAACGGAATCAGGCCCCTCTGCCGATAGCACCATGGTCACTTCTCCAAGTCTTGCAGCACATGCGAAACGAGGAAATTTGGAGACAATGCTTCTACTAAGTGAAAATGATGGTAAAGGAGATTCCAACATATGATGTGTCATGGACTTATCGTGAGCGGAACTGGAGACAGAAGGAGCAGCACAGTTGAGAGCGTTTTGGTCCACCTCCAGCTGCTTCCTCGCCCTCCTCGCCAACACAAGCGCCTCTAAATCCTCTAATTCTGCTGTCCCCTTGATTTTTTCTAGTTTTAGTTCGCACACCACCAGCCGTTCGTTTGGATCATCTGCAAACAAAACCGGTTTTTCTTTACCGCCCAACCCCTCCTTCAATCTCAAAAGATTTGTATACATGTTAATACGGGCCCCCTCCATCTGAAACAATGGCTTCAAGCTTCGACCTCCGAACCAAGGATAGATATGACGCTTCTTCCAGGGTCCAATAGAAAGGATTGCTGACTGTACCTCACAGTCTAACGATCGGTTTGATTCCGAATCATGAGGCTTCTGGATACCTTTGTATGCTCGATATAGTGCACAGGAATTTGTATGAGGAACTCGGTAGGTCGACGAGAACTCTTTGAGAGTAAATTCGAGCGGAAGGACTCGAATTTCGGATGAAGTATGGATATAAGATTCGTTTTCAAAAGCGGGTTCATGTTCGGAGTCGGATGGCTGATTGATGGTGAATGACTGGCTGGTGGTGGACACAGGTGAAGGCGACTCGTTCTGTTCTGATATCTGTTCCGCATAGGACACGACTGCAAGAGGTATGCGAACTTGAAGCGAGTGAAACGCTTGGATGATGTTCTAGTGCAATGGAGAACTTGATTAGTCCCAAAAGAGAGAGTTTGGTATACGCAAAACAGGAACAAGATTTGCTAACCTTCTTCTTATTGGCCTTTATATCACTGGCAGCATTGTCCCTCGAATTTCTCTCCACTTGAATTTCCGACGTCAAACCCCCAGGTTCTTCCGCTATTTTTCCTTCTTTTTTCTTCTTTTCCAGCTGAGACTCGAATTTGCTCTCCCTCAGATGTTTCACTCGTTTGCTCTCATCCATGAATGCCTCGATCGCATTCAGTCCGACCGCAATCTTTCCATCCAAATTGGCCTCGGTCATCACTGTTTGTTCACCTACAAGTTTGATTCCCGGCCCGAATTGATGTCCAACACTTAAACTGAGCGGACCTTGAAGCTCGATCATGGATCTACAGGCCTTGTTTACAGTTGGATCATTTGATGACCTTAGAATCGACGGAAGAGATGAGTCAAGAGTATGTGCGCCTATTGATTTAGCTCCGAGAGACGCCATTAGTACAGAGGGAAGCGACGCAAAGGAAGTTGATCTTTTGGGGGGTAGTACAAAAGATGTCGAGGTAGAAGTTCGTCGACGACTGGTTGTATGGCTGGTTGAAGGTAACGGTTGTTCGTTATGTGTGCTTGAAGAGAAGTTTGGCCGGAGAGAGTTGGATGTCGACGTTCGTTTAAATCTCTGCTTCGAAACATCGTCTGGAGGTCCTCCTCTGGGTGCTTCAATTGCCTTGATCTCGATCCCTCCTTCATGCGGAATCTCCAGTATTATTCTGCCAACTCCAACCGATCTGCCTATGCCTCTTTTCCAAACATTGGCCACAGTAGCTCTGAACCATCTTGCTTGATTCTGTGCTCGACGGACACGTCCTTCTCTTACGATTGATTTATAGCTAGACAAAGGAGGACTGAAATCAGGTTCTTGAAGATCAATAGAAGTACTGATTCTGATTTTGCCTTTGAGGGACGCGAGGAGGCCTTGGATGATGATTTCTCCGTCTTGGTCCACTTCTTGTTCTTCGCTTCCCAGCTGCACCTTTTGATACAACTTTAAATTGACATCCCCAATGACTTCAACATCGACGAATTTGGCGAGTCCTGGAAGCGCGTTAAACGCGCTTCGAAGAAAATTCTCGAGCGTTTTCCGGAGAAGTTGTCTACAGCGTCTTTTGAGCTGAGCATAGAAAGAACTATCAGCCTGGGATGGATCCGGAAAGTGGTTCCCGGCTGAATCGGAAAACGAATAGGGAGAGAATACAGAAGAGCCACCAGTAGTAGCGGAGATCAATGAGGGTCGAGGAGTATTCAGTCTGGAGAGTGGGCGGCTCGAGTCCTCTGGTGATGGAGAGAATTGAGAAGTAAATAATCCAGAAGGTAGCCTTTGATCCGGAGAATCAAGGATCTGAGGAGAGCTTGAAATGAAGCCTGGAGGATTGAAATGAGCTTCAAGCGGATGTGAAGAGGAGGAAGATCCAGGTACGCTTGTCGTTAGCGAACCGCTGGAAGGCTCGGTGGTTGTCTCTTCTACGAATACGTTAAGGTCTTCGACTGTTAACGTTAGCCATGACCGAGTTCGCCGAGACCGGTCATACCAATGAAAGACATATCCCACCCTTCAAAAAATTGAAACCCAATGTTCAAATAAGCGTGACCAAATAATAATGACAGAATTAATGAGACAGATGACCAACCTCCCAACCTTCAGATTGATGGCTCTGTCCACGCCTCCTGTGGACTGGGTTGTCTCCCAGTGGATGCCTTTCACGCTCGTCAGACTGATAGTCCGTATCGAAAGTTGTTTGGAGAAAACAGAAGTAATTAGAGGAATAAGTCGGCGAAGAAGAAAGTACGTGCCCGCTAAGATAGCGAAAGCTGTGAGAAGTGCTCTGATCGACATGGTGATGACTTTGCTTGACAAACCAAACGAAGATGAACGTGAGCTGATGACAAAGGAGATGCCGATACCGGCAGCGGCAGTGGTAGTTGCAGCAGGGGTAGAAGAAGAAACAACAAATCCAACCAGATTATGAGCACACGACTAAATGCAGGGATGGAAGTATAAGACACTGGTTGTTCCCATGGGAGTATATAGATGTTTCGGGTTCTCGTTATCGAATCTCCTTACTCTCTATGAAGGTCTTTCTCGGTTTCTACTTTGAAGTGAAAGGAATCTGGGAAAAGATGGAAATCTCACTATGAGCGAAAGATGATTATGTAAGGACCATTGTTAGGGTTAGCAAACGTCATCCACCTGTTTTTTACCAGCCTTAGTAAGCGTTGTGGCTACATAGGCAACGGCAGGGCATGTTGGTCATATGTGAATCAGACGTCTCAACAAGTTAAGTAGTCAACCTTGAGGTATCAGGAGAGGTGATAGCAAGGGATTAAAGCCGTAAGAGAGATATTTTGCTCACCATAGGGGTCAGATAACGTTTGCTTGCGCCTTTACAAAATTGCTAGGGGTTTCCTTATTTGAAATATGAGAACACTACAAATCCCCTCAGTCTTTTTAGATGAATTTTCCTAGTCTTTCTCCATCTTTGACGCGTCTTCCCTCCTCGGACGCGTCTCTACAGATCGACGCGTCCTGATCTTTTCCTCCGGTAAATGAGAAACGCGTCTCTACTTCTCAACATACATACACCTACACATTATCTGAGCCATCGTTCATCTTGATCACCCACTCTTCTTTTACTTACTTTTTTCTATCAAGTTTTGACAAATGAGTGGTATGTACGACTTCTGGTCAAAAATAACCGTACCATATCATTCGCTATATTGACCCAGTCATTTTTTTTTGCTCTAACTGTGAAATAGATCCTTACTACAACGGTGGAGGTGGCGGAGGAGGTTTCATGGCCGGTGGCAGTCAGGGTGGTTCGCAGGCACAAAAGGTTTACATCCAAAGCTATCTTATCGGTACCGCCTGGTAAAGGACAAAATTGTTCAAAGCTTTCTTCCCTTTTACCTCTTATTTTCTTCACCGGCTATTTTGTCATTAGCGATCTGGAAATCAGTCTCTCCGGCCGGTGACCATCAAACAGTTCAATCAAGCTTCCCAGGCTCACCCTGATGCTGAGTTTACCGTGGATGATGTTGACGTTGCTTCGGTCAGTGCATATACATGGTTTCCTTCGAACCAAGCATTTTTATTCAACGACACATGCCTTTCACCAAACAGGTTACCATTGTGGGCGTCGTTCGAAACGTAGCCTCTCAGGCCACCAACATCACACTTTCTCTTGAGGACGGAACTGGATCTTGTGAGGCCAAGCTATGGCTTGCAACCAGTGATGAGGAGGATCCTAGGATGGTCGGCATTCAGTATGTTTTCTCAGTTTTATATAGTAATGAAACCTCGTTTTCGATCACATTTCACTCGGCCCTTCAAAATCTTAATGCAGTCTCCGCTTCACTTGCGTTTTCTTCTTCCCTCTCTTCGTTTGATACCATTACCTAGACAGGACATCTACGTTCGAGCTATTGGAACTATCAAGGTCTTTGCCAATAAGCGTCATTTCGCTGCTCAGAGTATCCGCCCAGTAACGGATCACAATGAGGTATTTTACCATCTATTAGAATGTCAGCTCGTCAGCCTGCAGCTTAGACGGGGCAAGCCGGTCAGTGACAACTCTTCGTTTTGTCTTGATCTTCTTCATTTCACACTTTCTAACACACCTTGGACCTTGTCCCATTTAATGTTCAGGGGTCTGGGAATGACCCAACTGGGGTCTATGCTACCAGTGGATCAAATACGCTGGATTACAGTATGGGCAACAATGCTGGCGGAGGAGATGACAGATCGGGCGAATACGCCAATCTCGCACCGTCCGTTCTTCTACGATTGA
The DNA here is from genome assembly GCA_014825565.1 of Phaffia tasmanica. Lineage (NCBI taxonomy): Eukaryota > Fungi > Basidiomycota > Tremellomycetes > Cystofilobasidiales > Mrakiaceae > Phaffia > Phaffia tasmanica. The sequence continues at coordinate 70,821 of MVAI01000010.1, read as the reverse complement.
TCCTATCTTGCTTAGTTAACAATGGCTTATTCCCTTTTGTTGTTGTTCTTATATACATATCTTTGTCGTACTAGGATCCACCGGGCAATCATGAAGTTTTGCTCAAACAATCCTCCTGAAGACGGATTTCATATTGCCCACGTCGCACAGAACTTGGTCGAATACGACAACTCGGCTCTTGTGTATGTTTAATCTGCATGCTTATTTTACGTTTGTTATTTCAGTCTATCATCATTTCTGATCCTCTCAATTTTTTTTTCGCCCTTGGTCATGACTTTGAGGGCCAATCAGCGAGGCAACCGAGTTCCTCCTATCCGAAGGGCACTTGTACACATGTATGACCGCTTCTATTGTATCCGCTTGACTACCATGTTGTACTTCCACTCACTTACCGTTCTATTGTCTCTCTTTCTTACTCAGCTTCTGACGAGTAAGAGTCTTTATGAACGACTGATCGTCATATTTTGTTGGACGATGAATTTGCAACTGACATCTATTTCTTGCTCGCTCTATTGTCGTACCTAAAGAATGCACGTTTTGGTAAGTGATCCTCTTTTTAATCCCTTTTCAGGAACTTGCCAGGACGGCTGACAAATTCCATTTTGACGTTCAACGCTCTTAGCCTACAAGTTAAATTCGGCTAGTTTTCAGATATCCATGTCTTCTATCTTTCTCCTACAGACAAACGTAATTCAGAGAGCACTGTTTATGGTGCGACACAACGAAATGCAGTCACCTTACTTGGCGTGCATGATTAAAAGGAAGACCGGGAGACCATGAAGAAAGTATCTGAAAAGTAAATGTACAGTCGATACACCTGTTTCAGCGTAGAAGCAGAAAGGGTATCAAATCGACGCGCACTTGACTATTATTCATATTTCTTTCCTTCACATCGACGCAAGAAGAAGCGAGAGGGAATTGAGATTTATCATTGAAGGCGAATGTACCATACTCTGGACCAAAATACTTAAAAGCGATGCGTAGGTTCATGATTTCCTGCTTTCAAATGGGTCAGTTCAGAGATCCAAGTAAACCGACAACCGTTTTTATCTCTGACATAATGCTTACCTAAGCTTGGCGCAGTCTTCTCGAGATCTTCACTCCCCAGACTTGATCCCTTCGAGAATACATAGACCATCTCGCCTTCCTTGCATTCATCTTCTCCCTAAAACGCAGCTCATTTATATATTTGACCTGCCATGTCCGAGTTGTTCAAGGATATTCCGGAATTTATCGAGGTTAGTGGTCTGATTTGTTTCCTCCTCCTGTTGTCTGGATTCAAGATTCCTCCGAGATGCATCGCAAGAGATGAAGCACTGGACAGCTTTCGTCCAGCACTTCCGCTGGTTCGAGTGTAAGGGATAGTATTCAGTGATCAAGGCGATCTTTAGTGTCAAAAGAACGGATTCTACATATGTGGTGACCAATTAGAACAATAATGATCTTGCTAGGTAGAAAAGACATATCGTGCGGGTGATTAGCTTGGCTAACACTTCATCCCGAACTGCTTCTATGTGTGTTCTTACAGGGTGACATCGGAGAGTCCATAGCTTCCCGAACGGAAGTATTATGTATGTTCGCCTCTACCTGCCTTTCATACCATTCTCTAATAAGGCTACAAGATGTCTTTATTTCTTTCTCAGGGTGTCATTGAACTAACTGACTGAATCTGTCTGGTACGGGGACATTTTTGATATTGCATCTAGCTAGCTTCAGAGAATTAGGAGGACCTGATCTATGCCATGTCGTGAAATCAACCGGGAAGTCTGCTCAAAAAGATGTTTGTCCTATGAGCTTACCTTTCAGTTTTTCTCAATCTCTTGGTTCAGGGTCATGGACTGTTTACTAAACTCGTTTGTTTTCCTCTGCCCGGCCACGCACGCTTGACGAAAACTCAAAGGTTGGATCCTATCATTATTGCTCAGGAGTCGAAGCCTCCTCCTCAGCCTCTCTAGCGGCTTATTTGAATAGCTTACAATTCGCGTTCGAAGAGCAAGCCGCTTGGTTCTCTAAAGGACCGACATGGAAAGTCAGGAGTGGAACATATTGGTAAGAGAGATACTCTCAACAGGCTGATCATCGCATCAGATTAAGAAAGCTTGACCTCAACGTGTGTGTTTGCAGTTGTTTCAACGCCTTTTCAAGAGTAGATGTTCGAGTAGATGTCAAAATCCCAGGAGGTGTAGATGGTAATAGCTTTTCTTTTCTCTCCTCCCTCTAATTGTATATGTACTCATCATCCTGAATACATTCAAACAGCTTACGTGGTTGATTTACGCGGCGAGAGGTATTTTGAATATGCCTTTTCTTCGTTTCTTATTGCCTAACTTGAGACTGACATTTGCCGCGCTTTTCCCTCACATTTACACCATAAAAGACACGAAGCAACGCCTGACATCTGGCAAGAGACCTATGTTTCTGCGTTGCTAAGGGCTATCCGATATGCGGACGATCCAAATTATCGACTTGCAGGGTAAGCGTTTATAGCAGTTCATTGAGGAAAGCGTGGATCTCTCATTTACTTGCTTCCGTTTGGCCCTTTCTTGTCGGTGGTTATGAATAGCTACCGAAAGATTGATCCAATAACCACGCCCGATGGAGAAATACGATTTCTCCAGGCAGCTGAAAGTCTCTTTTTTAAAGGTCTGTCTTCCTTCCTAATGCTACATATATCTCAGCCTTTCTGCTCCAGCCTAAACATTCTTTCTTGATTTTTTAATGACAGGATGGCAATTAGGCTCAGATCCAGAGATCCAAGTTGCTTCAGTTGTCTCGAACCATCTAACCGCAGGATTGCTTAAATACTTCGGAGACTCGTTCCGGTTCGACAAGACGGTCAATCTGTTTGAACGGTTGCTACCTCATCAGCCGGAAGTGGCGGCCCTTCTAGCTACATCATACTTAGGAATGAGTATGTTCTATCATCATCACATCTTATGTTTATTTCGTCTTTAATTGATCTTTTTCACTTCCGTTTAACACAGATGAGGAGGTCAAAGCTGTTCAGATCATTCACCATGGCCTACAGGAGAACCCGCAATCTTATCCTTTGTTGCATGTACAGTGCGATTTCTTAAAATCAAAGGGCAAACTCGATTGGGCGTTACAATTAGCTAGGGAAGCAGTTAACTGTGCGCCTAGTGAGTTTGTCACATGGGCAAAATTGACGGAGGTTTATATAGAACAGGGAGAGTATGAGAGTGTAAGTTTATCGGATATTCGCTCTTCCTCTTGACTTGTGCTTATGAAGAATTTTTTTCTTGATCTACAGGCACTCTTGACGTTAAACTCGTGCCCAATGTTCACGTATAATGAGAGAGACCTGCACCGGATGCCGACGCCAATGAAAACACACCTGCCCATCCGGCCGTTCATCGCTGAGTCGAATATTCTCGATGAGGATAGTGCTAGGGATAATGAGGTAAGCCAACTTCTCTACTTTGGATCGCGATGAAAGTTTTTGCGCGTGAGCACTTTATCAAGACTTGGTTTGTGCCTCTTTTTCTTCCTCTTTTTCTTCTTCTTCTTAAAAGGCCGACATTGCTCTTCTCAGACTGCCTGCGCCTTCACTTCGAGGAACATTTGCCAAGGCCTACGCACTCCTTACCAGACTCGTTGCTCAGATTGGCTGGGATGAGCTCCTCCGATCCCGATCGGCGGTATTCGTGATGGAGGAAGAATATCGATTACAAAAGCAAAAGCCTGAAGCCACCTCAAACGGTCATCAGGCTAAACCGTCTGGGGATATCAAGAACGCTTCCGAAGAAGGAGCAGCCACTCCATCTTCGACCCGTGCCGTTCATAATAAACATTCGAATGAATATCTGTATTCATCTTCGGTCGCTGGATTTGAATCTGGTTCGCCATCATCTGTTTCCAAAAAATCAGATCAAGAACATGGTGGGCAGCACAGTATCCCAACAATCACGGTCTCGTCGGAATCTGATCGAGATGTCGAAGAGACCGAGGACTCAAAGACTAAATCTACCGAGGAAGGTTTGAAGGAATCAACGATCCAAGATGAAGAGATTAAGACTGATGGCGATGAGAACGGAGGGTTCGACATAGGTGACACGGCGGGGTTGGAAAGGCCAGAGTTGGCTCAACATCCCGGGGAGGGAGAAGGCGGGGATGAAGTCAGTGGAATTCCAAAGGAAGACGAAGTGTTGGATCTGGAGGAAGACGGACCATCATTTTCTACTAAGCGTCTTTGCGAACGATGGTTGGATAATTTGTTCATGGTTCTCTACGAGGTATGTCTTAATAGATTTTCAGAAACAAAATCAATATAATAGCTTACACAGCTCGAACGGATTTTTACAGGACTTGCGTGTATACACTATATGGCGCGCCGAGATCTCTCATTTTAAGACTCAGCGTACGTCCATCTGGTCTCCCCTGCTTCATTCAACTTATACGGAGTGAAAGGACTCTAACTTTCCGCCCTACCTTTTATGTGTAAATAGACATGTCTTACCGTAAAACCGGCACTGAGGTACGTTATGTTCTCCGTCTCATTCATTGGGGGGTTTCTTCATATTTATTTACGATTTCACCTTGAATTCAGTGGGAGATCCTTGGAGATCTCGCACTTCGTCTCCAACATAAGGAGGAGGCCAAAGAAGCCTATCAACGATGCCTCGATTCTAAATTCTCCTCGAAAGCATGGCAGAAACTTCTTGAGAATTATGCGGACGAGGGGGATCTTCAAAAGACGTTGAATGCGGCGACGAGGTTGACGACATATAATTGGAGGTTTGTTTAGTTCTCTCGAACTTTCTGTATTCTCAAACACAATATGTTGATAGAGGAGTTATCTGACCATCTTTAATTTGTCTTGCCCTTGGGAAAAAATCTCGATAGGTGGTACACAGAGAGTTGTTTCCCCACAAGCATCGGTTCGTCACTGTTCTTTTCTCTCGTATTTCACAAATCTTTGTATTTGTGTTCCTCACCCGTCTCTCTTCGTCTTACCACTTATTACTATCTGGATGTCACGATTACGACAACAGCCCATGAGATATTCAAGGTTGGCCAGTTACATGGTCATTCGAAGATTGCATATACTCTACTTAGCATGGTTTGTTCTCTACTTGACTTTTTTCCGTTAGAAATGAAGCGTCATTCTTAAAACCGACTTTCTCTTTCTGTTTTGACAAACTGCGTTGTTTCGATCTAGAATCTACCGGAAGGAATCCTTGGGATCATGCAGACCTACCTCAAGTTCGGATCAGCGTTCAGAATCGAAGGCAGCTCATTCTGATATCAGCTTGTTTTCTTCATTGTTCTCCGTTTCTCGATTTCTCAATTTTCTCACCCCTTCTGCCTTCTTTTCCGTTTCTTCCACTACCTTTCAAATCACCTGTCACTTTGATACCCTCCGTATCCCCCGCGCGCCTTCTCTTGTTCGCTTCACCTGTTTTTCTGCTAGTGGCTACGCTGCTCTCTATATCTGCAGACCCAAATTTCGACCTGCCATTATGAATCGGTACTGCTAATTTAGTAAAAGGAAGAAATCAAGTGTGAAAGGGAGAAGCTTGACAATAAGAAGGAAAAAAAAAACCAAAGAGGATGAAGTCATCAAGGTCAAACAAAAAATTCAGATAAACTCATTAATAAGGTGCTCAAGTACATAAGGAAGGTCGATAGAAATGCGTCTCATAAGGCGTGATAGTACGAAGACAGGGTCGAATGGGCGACAGCCTTGCTCGTCTATCGGGGCAGGTTCAGCCAGTTGATCAGTCATTTGGTTGGTCGACATCTAGCTTAACCTTGGCTGACGGCTCCGTAGGAAGGGTGTGCGGCCGGCTGCCCATGAGCTGGTGCACCCGATAGAGGCTATGCAAGGGGAAGTACAGAAAAAGAAACAATTAATCATCTTGAGTTTCATCAGGTGGTTTTTGGCATTGGCTTGTACAAAATGACCGGGCACACAAAGACAAAGAGAAAGGTTAGCTGTACCTCGTATGTTCCGTTACCGACGTAGACATATCCCTGAGGTCCGTACTTTTCCTCAGCGGCCATCTTCTTATAGATGAGCCAGAAAGCCTGTAACGGTAGAGTTACACGTAAAATGATAGAGAAATAGTTTAGATGAGAAAAAGCCCAACAAGGGTCTGTCATAACCATGTAGAGGTAACAGAGAAGGATATACGAACGTGGATGTGACCTGGAAATTTGAGCAGAGAAATAGAAGAGACAGAGGGAAATATTTGATCAGCAATCCATGTGACGATCAATGACAAGGAACACCGTGTGGACTCACCAGGAATGTACCCGAGCTGATCAAGCACACAAATTTATCCATCAGAATGAGCGTTAACTGTTTTGCTCAAGATAACAACGGGAAGCTAGAGAAAGCCATAGTGCTTACGGCCGTAAGAAGGATGTTCTATAAAAGGGAGAGAAGACATATACAGCTCAGTCAGACCGCAAGCTCTAGAATGACAAGAGCAGCACTCTGACTAATGAGAAGAACGTACTATCAAGAGATCTTTTGATAACATTCGACCAGAAAAGAGAGCAGTCGAGATCAGTCCTTTCCGTCATCAAATGCTGTGTTCGCAATCGTATTATAGAGTTACTTACCACACGAACAACCGGCCACAAACGCAGCGGCAGCGGGAGGGAACAAGATGGCCACTAGGCAAAGAACGATATCGGAGGATCTAATGGAAATAGAGGGTCAACAGTCAGTGTCCGCTGATCGTGTTGGCTGGTATTCAAGTGGTGGGCCATGTGGAACTGTATGCGTATATGAGGAAGATGTATAGGTGGACGAGCTGAGTGAGACTTGTCTATACACGATAGAGCAGACCAAAACAGATCAATATCCAAATCGTACTTACCATACCGCATGGTTTCTGTATGTTACTGATATATATGCTGTTTGGGTTAAGGCAAGAACGGGAAAGGTGGAAGTTTCGTGATGGGAGTCAGAAGGTGAATCGCCATGAGAAGAGTTCTAGCGGCTTAAGAACTATAAGTGATCATGTAACCATCTCATGTGACTTTGATGACGTCATTGTAGATATGATTCACCCGCCTTCACTTATCGTCCATCCATCCATCTATCTATCTATTGAACATGCTGCAAAATTGATCTACCTTGGCCTCGTCTCTACCTCCTCTCCGTCATAATAATGCAGAGCCAAGTTTGCTCTGTGCTACACTTTTTGGCTCAGCCTTTTTACCCTCCTATCTCCCCCTTACCCGTCCTCATTGTTCTTCATGCTATCAGAGTATCCATCTCGTGGCATCAACTCCGACCAGCAAAATCTGGCTCGAGAGGAAGCTTTCTTCAAGATCTTTATGGATATTGGGTACTAGCTTGTATGTCTGTAGCTATATAACTACCAATCATCCCGATATGAAGACATCACTCAAATGGTCATTTCTTGCCAACTTCTGTTCACCTTGCCTAGTCGGAGGATCTACGTTAACTGCCATTATCCTTCGCGAACCAATAATATGGTTAACATCACCTATGATTATTCTCATCTACACTTCTCTTCATCTCTTACTCCAGCCTATCATTCCTACCATACTACGTCTTTCTCCACCTAACGCCTTGACCGCCCTTCTAACCATCTTTGACTCGCTATGTCGGTCCTTCTCCCTTCTATCGATACATACCAACCTAACTGCCCATCCAGATAGTTTGATTGGGCCAAACCCATTGGCCGGACCTATCCTTAGCGCAATCAATGTCTCTGGCGGTCGAACACTCGTCTCCTTGTTCGGTCTATCCAATCCAGAATGGACTCTCCAGACGCCTGAAATATTCAGCAGTGGGCATCTAGAACCGTGGGTTCGATTTGCCGACACTTGGTCAGCCGTTCTAGGCATTGGTGTTCTTCAATGGAGCGATAGATCTCCTGATACTCTCGATTTTGGAGATAGAGAAGAGCAAGCTTTGTGCGCTTTGACGGTCGCTGGATGCTTAATAGCTGTGAAGATTCTCGCTTCACAGCGTGATGACCGTCTTTCTCCTCGTTCATTACCGAAAGATTCATCTCCAAAAGACGTAGTTGGATTGGCTGAATCTTCTGTTCCGAGCAATTTGACAATCGATGATCTGTCCACGCCCAAATCGAGTTTCGATCTATCCTCATCTCTGCCAAGTAGCCCAGCTAGTCCATCTACTCCTCCTTCCCTCATGAAACCTCTATTGTCAGCTTCAGAACCATCCTCACCGTCAGGCACAACACCTATCGCTCACTCCCCACCACCTGTCATACATCGAGATTTCTTCAAAGCTGGAGTGTCTCTGTCGGAGGGACGGAGAAAGACTATCGAAATTCGGAACAAAGAGTTGAGGAGACGAGCGGATGAGCTTGGTGGTACCACTCCGTTGATCATACCTTATGCTTCCACTTCTTCTACTCCTTCATCCTCTTCTTCGTACTCTCCTTCTTCATCACCATCATCGCCGGCTGCGACGGTCTCAGGAATAAGGGCTGAGAAGATCTCTTGGAACAATGAACCTACATTGATGAAAAATCGGACGTTTGCGGGCTTAGGCTTAGGAAAATCCAAGATAAAAAAAATATTAGGCGGGAAATAGCCTTTCTTTGTTCTCTTTCTTCTTGCCTGCGTCTCTTTTCCGGTGATTAATCATGGGCCTAGTACGACATCATTTGGAGAGTAGATCTTTGACTGGTCCGGTATTACCCTGCCAATGGTAATTTAGCACAAAGTTCCCTGTTGGATTTGCAAAATTTGGGATGAATGAAAATGTGGTTAAAATGCTTTGGGGAGTAACACTTACCTCCAGGTCATCTCAACATCTCCATTAGGATCTTCGTTCCTTTCAATGGAATCCATTACATCCTTCCTTCATCTAGGCCTTCCACTTTCAATTCCTAGCTGTCCTGATTGGACAGAAAATCATTCGGAGAAGGAGCTTTTGGATTGTCGACCGACTCCGAAAACACCTCGACCCTGAGAGGATAAGATGAATCGCAGTGCTCTTTAATTGAACGGAAGAAACTGAGAAATAGAAAATCCATCGAGAACCTCACAAGGTATTCGAAGGAACCGGAGTCCAACAAGAGAAGAGTAAACTCATCATGAGCGATTGCACCTGAGTTGATCACAAGTAGGGTCTTGAGAAGCGATTCATGACGATTTTTGAGTGGTCGTGTTCTTTTTACTAACTACAACCAGGAAAGTATTGATAAGAGAGGCATCATAAGGTTGAATTCCATCCATGCTGAATTGATCTGATATGAACAAGTTCGAAAGCTGAAAGCAAATGATGATTAAACAGCGAAGATGAATCCTCAGAGGAGCTAAGGAGTCTTGGGTCTTGCCTCATACCCGATCAATCCGACCGCCGGATCGACCAATAACTCAACATGACCCCTCTTTATTTTTCCTTAAACCTGAAATTAACTCTCTCCTCTATCCTTGATCGATCTTATACTTTATATTGTTCCTTTCTAGCACTTTTCCATAACATATAGTCGAGAGGACACTAGAGCCCAAGAGACGGAGGTAGCCGAGACGAAATAGCTTACATACGCTAATCGTCATCACCTGGTGAATTCTGGGCAAAACACGGGCATATTTGGGGTTGGTTGAACTCACCACGGGCACGACTTTATTTCTTTGAATACTCCTTCTCAAAGAACTTGGCCAAGACAGAAGTTAGAGCAAACGCAGAAGAGGACTGGACGAAGATCATATCACAGAACACAGCAGAGCCTATCATTGCTGCTGTTAACCGACCGGACGTCCTATTTTATACTTTTCATTTGGAAAAAAGCTTGAATGCCGCCATTCAAGTTAAACTCGCTTCCGATCGGCTTGTTGAATGTTTCGTACAAGCCTTTCCAATTGCCACGTCTGATACCTTCTCGTGTCCATGTATCTCCCTCTAACTCTGCCCGATACATTTCGTCGAGCTTGTGTCTAGAAAAGACAAATAATGGTCCATTTAAATCACCGTTTCCGCCACCCATTCCACCCAACCCGCCTTCTCAACCTCGGTCTCCTCCTTCCTCTTCTTCTACATCCACCAGCTCCGCTCAAAGTCATTCATCCAAATCTCGATTTCTTCCGCTGTCCTTCTTTCCTCGAGGAAATTCTGCAACATCAGAAAGAACAACATCTGATAAGCAGAATACTGACGATGATGCAGAGGCCGCCAATTTTGAATATCAACGTGTTCAAAGAGCTCCTCCTGGAGCTAGATTTGATGGAGAAATCGTTCTTCGATGTATGTTCTTGTCCTTCCTCTCTTAGACCTAAAGTTTGCAACCATATTAAGACGTATGTCTCTTTGCCCAATCATTTCTTGATCAAATCTCAACTCTTCTCGACATATAGGTGTCACATTTGACCAGAACGGTCAGCCAACAAGAAATGAAACCAAAAAATCAGTACTGTGTAGGATGCATGGTCTAGACGTAAGCGCCTTTTTCGAAAACCCAGAAAAGCTCCTCTTCCTTACATCGGTCGAGATTCTCCTCTGACGAATAGAGAATGAAACCTCTCATGTGTTCTTATTGAAACATTCAGCCCCGAGATCTTCGTCGAATCGAGAAATCTTTCACTCCATCTCTCGTACCAACGATCCTCGTCAGAAAGCAAGCTATTCTGATAACTATTCTTCACATTCGCGCCCTTGTCAAGGCAGACTCCGTGCTTGTATTCGACGTTCAAGGGAGTCAATACTCACGACTCCAGAAAGACTTTATGCACCATCTCTCGGTCTGTATATGCTGCTTTTGACGGACGATCTTCCCATAGACGCGTTGTCACTGACTTGACATACGTGCATATGCCCATATCCGTGTTCGCTTGTCTTTCTCGCGCCTATATTTTCACAGACAAACTTGGGAATAAAAAACACTGGAATACCTTACGAGTTCCGAGCGTTAGAAGCCATCTTGGTCTCTGCTTGTGGAGCCCTAGAGGCTGAGTCTGATTACACCCAGTATGTTTACATACAAATACTTTTGCTCGAGTTTTCATTTGACGATGCCTTTATCTTTTTCTTCTTTGAATTTACGTTTCTGAAACCAAAAGAAAGATTGTCAACGAACTACTGAATCATTTAGAGAATACTCTGTCAAGAGAAAACCTCCGGTCGTTGCTTCAGCATTCCCGAAGGCTCACCGCGTTCAAAAACCGGGCAACGGGTGTGATGGAAGCAATTGAAGAAGTTTTGGAGAACGGTAAAGTCTTATCCCTGTTTTGTACTCTTCTGAAGCGTGGTTCTCATGTTGGCTGTTATTTTTTGCTGGTAATCTTTCTAGATGAGGACATGGCAGCAATGTATCTGACAGCGAATCAGTTAACGCCCGAGCCGAGAAACGAAAAGGATCACAAAGAGGTTGAAGTACTGTTAGAGAGTATCCAGAAACAAGTCGAAGGAATTGTGAATGAGGTCGAGAATACTGTTGTAAGCTTCTTTTGTTTGCTGCTTTCCGTTGAGTTCGAGTTTCACGGAGAGATTGCCTTACTCAACTCGGACGGGTGTCATGCGTGGGGGGTTCTTAAAAGCAAAACGTTCAATCGACACAAGATATTGTTGAACTCATTCTAGATGCGAACAGGAATAAGCTACTCGCGATGGATCTTCGAGTGAGTCCTTCTTTTTTAGAAAAAAAAATCTTTCCTATCGCCTTGCGTATCTTTCTGACTCTGCTCTTCATGAATTTTACTTGGGCGCTGATATGAAGGTATCGATAGGAACGATGGGAATAGGAACATCTGCTTTATTAGCCGGCCTGTTTGGTTCGTCTTCTTTTTCTTGTATGTGTGCGTGCCTAGATAATAGAAGTTAATTGGCTTTTTTGTGTCCCACTTCGCCTCGACTCTCAGGAATGAACGTGAGACGACTCATTCGTGTCTATCTCAATCATCAGAGTGGGACACCCCTCCTAATTAAAACTCAACTCATGTACACTTTTTTTACTCTTTTCCATACGTAAAAAAACAAACAGTTACAAAGTCATCTCGAGTCTCACCCGTATGCATTCTGGATCGTTATGACCGGCGCGTCTACCCTGGCACTAGTCATCACTTCCATCGGTTTCCGTCGACTAAATCGGTTAATGAATATCGGTTTGGCAGACAGTGGAGCACATGTTCCTAGATTCGAATCATTTGATTGTGTCAGAGGTAAACCAGGAGCTGCCAACCCAAAGTTAATCTCGCCACCTATTTCACCGCTACCATCATTGTCAAAATCGCCATTGTTATCCACGCGGAAAGCAGGAACAGGCAAAGGAATTAATGGATTGGTTTGAGGACGTTCGCGTTGTAAACCCTATACCCTGATCAATCACTAGTCGGTCGCTCTAATTCAACACAACACTCTTATTTGTAAGGCCACATGGGTGCACGTTGTACTCTTTGAAATTATTCCCTTCTTGTTTTTATATGTTTATTCTATAGGGTTATTGCATCCTGGAGGTGTTTGTCCACTTCTATTCTACTGTGTGGCACTCGAGTCAGAGGTTCTTTCTCATTTCGTATAAAATGTTTGTAAACCAAACGATATCTTCTCTCTACTTGTTATCTATATTCTCAAAATTGCGGATGGCCTACGTCAATATATGAAATTCCGAAAAGATTAAGAATTACCCACTCTTATGTCCGAACTTATACACAAGAACATTTAGAATGCTTCATGGCATAGATGAGTTTCACCTCCGGACCCTATCCTGATAGGCCTTCCAACCAGCTGCTTTGTACCTCTCCGCTTCACTCTTCCACTCGTCCTTTCCGGCTCCCTTGTAGATTCCCCTACCAACAATGATCACATCACATCCACTCTCTCCAATCACCTGGTCTGGTGTTCTGTATTGCTGTCCTTTTCCATCTGACTTTACATCAAGTCCCACTCCGGGGCTAAGGACCAGGAAATCTCCCTTCTCCATAGCGTCTCGCTCTTCAGCCGACTCAGTCGACAGGAGTTCTTCTACTCTGCTTTGAGCGATGAAACCAACGACGAAATCTCGGTGAGCAGCGGCCATACGGACAGTTTCTCTCGAGTAACTCTCGTTGGCTAACATGCCGACGGAAGACATCTGAGCGAGTAGGAGAAGACCTCGGTTAAGAGGAAGTCCGACTGCCGAGAGACCGGTGACGATTCCGGGCCCGGGAAGTGCGTGGGCATTTGTCAGGTGGGACCATGAGGCTATTTGGTGGAGACCAGAGGAATATTGAAGGGATACCGTGTTGCCTTGAGAAGAGCATATAACAGGTCGTTTATGGAGACGGGGGGAAAACAAGACAATTTGAGCAAAGCCTCGATACCAACTGGTCGACAAAACTGGATCATAAGACACGATATAAATGTTTGTGAGAGAGAGAACAAACCGATGTCTGCGAATTTGCGGTCCTCAAAGATCTGGAAATCAAGTTTCTTGCTGAGCTCCGTCAACCTAGCGACCAGATCATCATCAAAGTCTGTGATGATATCGCAGTGGGTCTACATCCAGTTTGAAAAGAACCCCCTCCTTTCTCAGATCAGCCTCTCTTTCTCCTCACCTAGCTCGTTATCAAGACACGACAGGATCAATGAGACATAAAATTGGGAAACAAAACTGACCTTGATAGCACAACTACTAGCGCCAACAGCTTCGACAATAGCTAACAGCTCCTCCTTTGTCGTCACGTCCACACTCACACACAAGTTTGTCTGTTTTCTGATCATCGTCTCCAACAGGTCCTTGGCGGCCTGGTTGACGTGAAGCGATAGTCGCTCTTCGTAGGTCCTCGTTCGAGATGGATGGGCAACCATGTTGATCTATGTTCGTGCAGGTAGATTGAAGTAGAAGAGAAGGGGACGCAGGTTGTGGTTGAGAGAGGAAGGGGGCATGTTCGGGCTTTGGTCCGGAAAAGGATTGAAAGATATTCAAATTGTTCGGTTGTCATGGTAACCACAAGAGTTAAACTACCTTTCTAAATATCCGACCGACGACAGTAACAACAGTGGCGGCAATGAGGATGAGAGCAAGAGTGCCAAAAAAGAGAGATAAAACGAAAAGACATCTTAATAGAGGAGCACATAATTCATTTTCCACACGTCTACAGCGACCGATCGTCCTCCAATCGATCTGATAAACATTTGATGGTACAACAACGTTCTGAAAGAACCTTACAAAGGCACAGACAAAACCCTTGCCACTTGATTAATGGCGGAAGAGAGGAGTGATTGGAGTATAAAGGTAAGGGGGTTTAAAGGAAGAAGGATAGATAGAAAAGAGTATTGAGTGTTCACATGGCCCTTCACTCTCGCCCCTTTTAAGGAAGGAAGAAAGTATTGAGAAAGAGAAGCGATGAGATCAGGAAGGAAGGAGGGAAAAAAAGGGAAGGAGGGAAGTTATTCACGTTTAAGCCGTCGTCATTGCGGGTAAGAACCTTGGAGTTCCGTTGTATTCTCGTTGACGAGCATTTCCAAATCCATATAAGAAATTTCTGAAAGATTCCCCGGTCCATTCAAAGCAGTTCAGAAGAGCTTATGAGCAAGATATACTTGGGTCAAATAAATGACAAGAAAAGGACGAACCGGTAGAACTCGTCCTCAATCTTGTCTTCAAAAAATACTTTACGCATTTTGAAGAACGTAGCAGCTGTAAGAAGTGAGTCGCTTCCCGCCTGATGCTGAGTTCCTATGCGCGTCACCTGTATCAGGTTTGTTTGATCAAGAGTAAACCGATAGGACTGTCAGACACTATACGACCTTACTACAAGCGCGCGTTTCTCTCATCTTGTCGGTTAAGAACCTCGATGAACGAACCTGTAAACTGTCGGCTACATCCTGAAGACCGCCCTTAAGCGTCTTGCAACTTCGCATGATATGCTTGATGTCGTAGATATTGGGAAACCATCTCTCGAGAACTTCCAAGAAGCCTTCTTCCGTTGCGGGAAGTGGGAGGGACGTGAGTATCTTGATAAGGTAGCCAAAGTCGTATCCACTATATATGAGTATAAATCCAAGTATGCATAGTCACATCCATCAAAAAAAAATCAGTTTTCAGTCAAGAAGAAGTTTGGCGAGAGGAAACAGACAAACCTGTGGAAAGAGATCCATTTGACGTCTTCAAATAGCACAAGCCCGGATGTCGTCAAGAGTTCGCCGAGGTACTCTACATCAATGCCTCGTTCTTCGTGCAGCTTGAAATCGATCCCTGATTTCTCCAAAAGCTCGATTGAATCTGGTGCATACATGTCTTCACTGTTTGGAATCATTGGGGAGGAGAGGCAAAAATGTTCCGTCAGCCCCAAACAACTTTTGGACTGAAGCTTTGATCTGTGATGTTTGGTAGCCCTCACAAACAAAGGGGAGCACACAAGATTAAAAGGATGTATGTTCACGAACCTCAAACTGAACTTGAAATTGAACTGCCAGGTACAAGCATCCGGCAGATTCCCGTCCTCATCCGAGAGAGTGACTCCCAACTGAATAAGCTTGAGGAGATCGACATTGCATCGCATGGTTTGATAGTGATAATCCGCCCCCGTTTTGAAGTTTCCCATCGGCCGAGCGATAATACCAGGAAACTCAGTGTCCTGTTCAAGAAGATATCATATATGGTCAAATGGTAAAGATTAAAAGGGCAAGTGTGAAAGAGAGAAGAGAAGATAAAACGAACCCTGTTTGGAAAGTAGACCGATGAAATATATCCATTCCAAGAACAAGATAACAATGAGCATGTTTCATTTCATCTTGTTGATATTTCTTCTCGTCCGTACTCCGATTCTGTTTGATGGACCTTCGAAAAGAGAGTAAGAAAAAATCTGAAGAACAAAACGTACATTGATACCACAGGGAACGAATCGATCGCGTTTCTCAGCGCGACAAGCTCAACCTCGAGGTTGTCCGCCCAGACTTCTCTAATTCTTGAGACCATCGTGGGGCTAGAAGATTTGAATTAATATCACGAGATGCTATCAAGCAAGAAGGAACAAAAGAGTGTGTGTATGTGTAAACCAAAGGAAGAGACGAGTGGGCTGATTGAAGATGATGAATGGTGGGGGTTAGACGAGAGGAAAAAGACTGGAACCGGAAATTTCTTTAGTGCTTGGTTTTCACAGACTCACCATTGACCATCACCATCGTCATCAACTGTCGAACCATCTCTTTCGTCGCCATGTTCGTCCTCAAATTGGCTCTCTGGACGTCTATCGTTGTAGCAGCTCACGGTTCGTCTTTTGTTTTTCGTATGAACCCCGGTTGAATTCAGTAGGAATAAATGTTCTAATTGATCGTTGGTCCATCTGGGTTTCAGCCGCTTACTCTGCCTATGAATGTCAGTCTTTCCTTCGTTCTCTTTTGATCTTCTTCTTTGTCCTTTGGAATCAAGCACAAAAATTCCATAGATCTCAGATATGGTCCAGATTTCTCTTGGAGTATGTATCGTCTGACTATATTTTATCTCTCACCTTGTTCTAAACTTAAACATATGACACTAGACCTAGGCCATCTGAAAGCTCTCGGTCGGCCGGAAACATCGCTTCCTCTCTCGGTCCGTCAATCTTGCTTGAGAACTTATTTCTCTTTGCGCATTTGCATCCATCTGCTTAAAACCAAAAGTCTACTTAATCTTGACGATTTTTTTTCTATTCCCTTTTATTGATCTTATCTTCTGTGCATGGCTTACGTTGATCGGATGGGTGTATAGATTAAAACGGAAGCCACGCTCGCTCTGCTCGTTTTCCTATTGACTCACCTTCAGGATGCAGCCCCGTTAAAGAAGATCGGATGGAGCGATAGGATGAAAACATTGTTTGTCCTCGTCTTATTCCTACTTTTGTTCGCTAGGTCGCGCGCTTCTTTGTTGGAGACCGCTCGTTTGATTGACTTTATTATTTGACCGGATGGTCTTTCTTTAATTGTTCGTTCGTACTTCTTGCTTTTCTATCTTTCTTTAGATCGATAGACGAGACCGACGCAAAAGGAGGATTCATCCAATTGATGAACCGAGGATCCCAATTGTTTGGCGAGACAGGTCTCCAACCGTCCGCTACTTGATCCATCTTGCAGGAAGATGTGAGAGGGTAGCCTTTTTCTCTTTTTCTTCTTGTTCTGTACAATATCATGAGTCTGTTTCTTGACTGATGGCAGTAATTCCAGGAGAACATATATAAGGCTATTAATACATACAAGAGTCGTCTTGTGAGACCAACCGAAGTGAACTATGAGAAATGAACAGGATGAGAAGACAATGAAACTAGAACGTCTATGGGGGGGATAAGAAAATGAACCGTGGGAGTGGTATACAGAAAGAACGAAAAGAGTAGAGAAACACGTGGACAAGGACGGGGATTAGATGCCTAATAACCTAGGATCACTGGAGGCTGTTGACCATCAGAACGAGAAACAGTCTGTTTCAGTAACCTTTGCTCTCGTTTGTTGACGATCAAAGAGAAACAGAGTAGAGAAAACTCACGATCAAACTTGGGTGTTCGACGGGGAGGCATGGTTGGGCTTGAGTCGGCTGAAATAACCGGACCGAGCGCGACTTGTGGCGTAGCCGGAGGTTGGTGGAGTAACCGAGAGAGTAACGACGGACCTGTCTGCGAGCTCGTCAATGATGATGATGAAGAGGAAGAGAAGCTAAATGAGGGTCCTACAAAGATACATAGGACGGGAACAAGAAGAAAACGAGTTCATATGAGGTTTCAGACCAAAGAGGAGCGATAAGAATAAAGGATTTAATCGGGGATAAGATACGTACGGCGCCCAGACTGGGTCGTGTTGACAGTTGAGGGGAAATGACCCTGCATACGCTCTTCCCTGCAGAAGCTATGGGTCCCTGCATCAAAGCTAGAGAGTAGACTTTCCCAGGAAGATGCAGTAGTACCGTAGCTGGCGGATGGAGCAGAGTTGGTGGGTGAGACTGAAGGAAACGAAGTCAACGCAGGTGTTTCGGACAAGATATTAACCGGGCCTTGGCGAGCTTTAGATGATGAGAATATGTCCATCGGAGGAGTCTGCATGTCTTTATATGTGTATAGGTGTGAGAGTATGTGTGGATGTGCGTGTGTGTGTGTGCGTGTATCTAGATGAACAAGAACAAAGCCAGGGAAATGATGGTTGATGGTTGTTAAGATGAGAGGAATGGATAGATCAACTTTTTGGACGGGAAATCGAACGACCCGTTCAGATAGCGGAAACGTCTCATCGGGTGGAGTTGGTACTAAATCCGATAAGGCCGGTTGGCTGGTTACGTGCCTGGTTACGTCCCACGTTTAACCCTATGCAGATACGCATACACCCATAACCACTCACGTTGATACCTAAGCATGGGATACCGATATATGCACACGGGTATCTCTTCCTCTTTCCCTCTTTCCCTCTTTCCCTCTTTCCCCCACTTGATACTGTCGATACGGTCAGAGGATACAACATACATGCCTGTTTTGTTGGAAAAAGAAAAGAAAGAATAAACATGTTTGGTTTGAAACACATCTCCGAATCCTGGCCGAGGAATATTCAAACGCTAGATATTTACACATGTACATACAGATTGGGAATCTTAGCTGGTATTTGCATCCGTGTGTGAGGTCAACCTTGGTGAAACATACTGTCATGAAATCTTTGGGCAGTGTAGATCTAAACAGTATACAAACAGGAATCCATCTGGCAGCTATATAGGAATGTCGACAATAATCAAAGATTCTTTGTGTGCAACACGGCGAGAGGTCACTTTATCAGATCTTTCCTTTGTTAGTAGACTCGCAAAGAGTATGGCGAGCATGACGAGCCAGATTGGTTTTTTTTAGAGAGATGAATTCCTGATACAGAGATTGGAATTGGATTATCTTCTGAAAAAATGGTGTTTTGAGTTCTTGTAAAAGTCTCGCACCACAGGAACTTGTTGGAAGCCTGGCGTCAGGCATATGAAGATATGTTGGAGACCAAGATGGCAGATCAAAGGAGGATCCAAAGTAAGAATCACTAACACACCCTACCCATCAGGCGCAAAAGAACCGTCTTTGAGGCTACTGATGGTATGATAGATACTCAATACTTTCCCTTTCATCCAGCTATATTACAGATCAATCTTCCTTGCCCTATTCAGACAATGCAGAGCTAAGCATCACCATCAAGCACTCGAATAATTGGCTTTCAAGGCTGACTTTGCTGGGCGATGAAAAAGCGATTATCCGAGCCTGTCCTATGAAAAGTACCGCAAAGAATTGACGCGTTCCTCTACTGTCGTGCCATCAACGATCCTCCAACCTTCAGCAGTCAAGCCAAACAGACAGATGAGATGACCCACTTACGCGAATCACATGTAAAGGAATCCCGGAAAGATCGTTTGTCTCCATCGAGGTATCTGGTAGCCTTTCGTTTGAACTCTATTCCGGCCTTGACCTCTTTTGCCCTTTACTTGAGTGATCCAACTGAACAAGTCGATGGACATACGATGGATCTCAAGAATAGATGAGTACTTTCATGAATCACCAATCAAAGCAAAACGATCAAACATCGTTGTGTTTAGTTGTTTCCAGAATGCGTTCTCGGGCGATTGTATACCGTCTCATTGGTTTGGATAGACTGTAGGGTTTAGTTTTCCTTGAAGCAGAGTTAATTTCTTCATTGTTTTCATCAGCATCTCTGATCAATCTATCCGACAGTCAGTTTGTCAATGATCAGCCTGGCCCTAGAAAACTCAGCATGGCTGTACCCACGACCGTCGTCGTCATTACCAAACATCAACGATAGAAACAAGGAAAGACAGAAGATGAAAGTTGACTGTATACGCCTGGAAAACAAAGGAGAAAAAACGGGGCCGCTTTGATTGGCCGTTTTTTTTTTCGCACTTGATTGGCGTGACAGGGAAGGAAAATCATTAGGAAATAGTTTATAGTATTCATTAGGAAACTATCATAACTCATTAGAAAAAAAAATCCCAAAGCCGCACGCCCGTTTTTTTCCGCTTTTGGCCTGCCCGATCTCTTTACCTTCGACCGTCTCCTCTTTTCTCTCCCTCATCCCACCCCACCCATCCTCACATCGTTCAACACATCAGCATGTCTTTCGCCAGGCTCGCTAACCAGTCCTTTAAGGCTACCCCGGCAGTCCGATCTGGAGTAAGTGTTTTTCTTATAGTCCTACGCCCATACTACAACCAGCGATGTCGTCTTGAAGTTCTTTGAAGGATTGAAAGAGAGAGAGGAAAAAAATCCGTCGAATCATCTCTTCTCGGTCCATCCTTATTCTATCTTTGATTCTGGCTCGATGGCAGTTCACTTGCCTAGGCCGAACTTATCGATAGAACTCTCGGGGCATTAAAAGAAAAGAAAATGAGAAAGAAATCAATTGCCGATTCTGACGTTGGCTCGTTTTCTCGTCGCTTTTTTTTCTCTTCTTTTCCTCAGGCCCGATTCGCTTCCAGCACTCCTGTACGTTCCCCTCTTGTCTCGTTATTTTCGACTCTTTCTGGATGCTTACCTGTATTGTCTCATCCATGCTTCCTATCAGTCTGCCAAGTGGGTTCCTTCGCGACTTCACGCCGCCGGAGCCACTTTGGCCACAGTGGGAACCGTTTCCCTCTATGGCTATCAATACGGCCTCCCCGGATTGGACGGTCTCTTGTCCGAGGCTTCCGCCAATACTGTTGGTGAGGATGGTTTCCACCCAGCCAACCTTCCTTTCTACCACAAGGGACCTCTCAACACCTTTGAGCACGACTCGTAAGTCTTTAATCTCAGATCCCCCATATCTATTTTCTCTTTTCTTCACTCTTTTTATGCACTCCATCTGAGTGGATGGATGATGCAGTAGGACCGGACGATCGAGTAGATTACTTGAAAAAAAAAAAACTCCCCAGATATAACCTCACATCTATCCACATACTTACACTAAACAATCATAAACGGATGCTAACCTAGTTTTTGTTTGTCCTAATCGTTCAGCATCCGACGAGGATACCAGGTCTACAAGGAGGTCTGCTCTGCCTGCCATTCTTTGAAGCGAATCGCCTGGCGAAACTTGGTCGGTGTCAGTCATACCGTCGATGAGGTCAAGGTATGTTTGGTTTTCTTAATAATATTTTCTATTTCATCAAGCGCTACAAGAAAGAAGAAAGAATGAACCCACCATACCCATTCGAACAAAAACTTTTCCCCTCCTTTCTCGATCGTCAAACAAACCAATTATCTGAAACAGGCTCTCGCTGCTGATGCCGAGTACGAGGATGGACCCAACGACGAGGGAGAGATGTTCATGCGACCTGGAAAGCTCGCCGATTACATGCCCAGCCCCTACCCTAACGACCAGGCTTCCAGAGCCTCCAACGCCGGTGCCCTCCCTCCTGATCTTAGTTTGATCACCAAGGCCCGACACGGTAACGTCGACTACGTCTTCTCCCTCCTGACCGGATACATCGACCCCCCGGCTGGTGTTGAGATCCGAGAAGGTAAGCTTTGCCGTCTCTTTTTCTCTGCCTACTGGAACGCTCTTATTACTCGTGGCTAATGACGAAATCTGTTGCACGCTGTCTAGGTATGCACTACAACCCTTACTTCCCCGGAGGAGGAATCGGTATGGGCCGAGTGTTGTACGATGGTTTGATCGAGTACGAGGATGGTCAGTACTCTTTCAGCCTCCTACTGACACCGCGTGATTGCTGACGATCTATGTCTACTCTACGGATGTTCGTCAAACCTATTAAAATAGGAACCCCTGCTACCACTTCCCAGATGGCTAAGGATGTGACCACCTTCCTCAGCTGGGCTGCTGAGCCCGAATTGGATGAGCGACACAAGTTGGGACTCCAGGCATCCGTCATCTTGACCGCCATGTGGGCTTTGAGTGTCTGGCTCAAGCGATACAAGTGGGCCCCGATCAAGTCTAGGAAGATCCGTACGTTCGATATTTTTTTGTTTTAATCCTTGAGTTTGCTCCACACATTTCTCATCCATCTGCTTCTTCGTCGGCAACAGTTTACAACCCTCCCCGATCGTCCCACTAAACGCATTCCCAATACAGTCCCTTGTTTCCTTCTACCCTCACCCCCACCCTCTTTATTCTTTCCTCTTCCTCTCTCCTCGTACTTCCTCGCGTTCCTTATTAAAACGGAGAATCAGGTTTTGGAAACCAGGGGTAGGGTGGCTTACTTTCTTTCCCTTTTTTCATCATATTCCATGTTTTTTTTTGTGTGTTCTGTTGTGTTGCATCGATACCTTGTGAAAAGGTTGGTAGAGAAGCGATGGGTCAAGAAGACATCAAAGCGAGGAGGACGAGTGCATTGCATATAACTTTTAATTCTATCCTGTCAAGTTGAGTTGCAAGTCGAAGCTGAAGTTTGTCGTCATGCTCTTCTATTCTTTTGTATCCGCTTTTGCTTTCTTGTTTCGTTTCTTGGAATCTTTAGGATGATAAGGATTTTATTTCCTCTTTCTGGAACCCATTTACTATAATTCTTGTTTCATTCTTCAGAGAGTAGAGCTTGCGACAACGTGTGATGACCAAAAAGAAAGGAAAGGAAAGGGATCTACGCCAGAAAAAGAAAACAGCGTATCTGACGTCGTACATTCCATGTTCTATACGGTTTCGACTTTCGGGGTGGGGGGTGGGGGTTACACTTGAATTATCACTGATCGAGAAGACTCATCTCTAGTACCAACCTTAATTCTTCTTCCTCCCTTTCTTCTCTCGTCAACGCCCTCGGTTTCCCATCCCCAACCTTTCCGCTCATGTTAGAGCCAGAGCTGTAGATCGGGTTAATCTGAGGACTAGGACTGGAACTGGGACCGGGACTGGAACCAAGAAGAGGGCTAGACCGAGACTTCCCGGATAACACCTCGGCCGCTGTGAGTGCTCGTTGACCATCCTTTTCTCTTCCTCCCCATCGACTACGACTTTCCCCTTCCCCTTGAGAAGGGTGAAGACTGGGATTAGAGTTAGAACTAGAATTGGCATTGGGAAGAGGATTAGAAAGGATAGTCGATTTCTTGCCCTTGGAGGTAGAAAGTAACGATTTGGTAGGTGAAACAGATGATGGCGCCATGGCTGGCCATTCGTCCTCGTCATCAATCGTGCTATGAGCATGTTTGGCGGTACTGGCGGCGGAAATAAAGAAAGGCCGGGAAGACGGACGTTTTGATGGGTTATCAGATCGGTCAGCTGATAAGGGATTATATGAAGTCGAAGAAGGGATGGGACCAATATCTGGTGTGTTTGGTCCATCAAGAAGACTTCGTTCGAGTGCTAATCGGAGATCCTTCTCTTCTGTATCGGAACCGGCAGTCGTGTCCATCTCGTCAAACAACCTATCGTCTTCATCCTCCTCCTCCTCCTCCTCAACGCTCACGTAACTTTCTTCGCCATCTCTCTCGGAACGGCCACGGCCACGAGAAGATTGCTGTTCTTCTTCTTCCTGGCTGAGCATTAGCGCATATGCCACAACTTCTTCATCCGTCAAACCGAGCTGACCCATGAACTTTTCTTTCTGAGCACGTTCCCTCTCGATCGTTTCTCTGAGATTCCTGGATTCTGCGCTATGTTCTGCTTGGGCATTCGCGATCTCGTGCTTCAAATCGCTCGGGGCTTGAAAAGGAAGAAGAGGGGAAAGGAACAGAAGAGATTAGCGTCTGATCGTTGTGCAAAGAAAGCGAGTGGAAGATCGACATACACTGATACCCTGTTTTTCCAGGTGTGAGCCTTCCCTCCCAGCCGTTCCCACTTCGACCGATAATCTTTCCGACGAACGGACTTTTACCATTCCTTCTGATCCGTCTACCAATCCTCCAACTGAGGATCTTTGTCCCGATACTACATATTAATAGATCTCGCTCAAGAACGATGTTAGATACTCGGAAGAGATCAGGGTCCAGCGCACCGGCTTGGAGATGGTGGGCAATTCGTCGATTGGCAGGTGCGCATTCACTCAGCTCATGAAGCAGTAAAGGGGTTTGCTGAAGTGGATCCCAGATCTTGACTATTCCTTCCAAGCTGATTGAAGGAAGCAAAGATAGCAAGGACATACATACAAACCAGTCAATCGGCAAAGAAAAAAAGAGAACAGTGTATACTCTTGAAGTCTTTGGCTCACCTTCCGACCACGACCAGACCCTGTTGACACTCTAAAGCGGTGACTTTTCCATCCGACGCTCTCCATGACCTTAACGGCAAGACCTCTGTCTCCTTCTCATCAGCATCCCAGTCCCATATTCGGACCATTCCCTCTGCATCACCTGCCACCACGAACTTGTTGCTCGCGAGAGATCCTCTTGTGTTCACCCTTTTTTCGAGTATGGTACTCGTTGCTAGGTGAAACACTTGAGGTTTTGTTGGATTAGGTGCACCAGACGGCGTCGACGGTTCGGATGGTGTTAAGGAGGGCGTATTATGGAAGGGAAGTGAAGGTGATGGAGGAACCTTGAGCTCAGCAAACAACGTCGTTAGCTCTGGCAAGCCCTCGGATGAAGAACTCGAGAAAGTGGTCCGAGTAGTAGAGGCAGTCTCGGAAGCTTTATCGATGCCATCATCTGTCAAGGAAAGAGGGAACCGGAAGGTGATTCGTTCAAAGGACGGTCGACCAGATATTCGAAGGAGAATATTGACAGTTAACGGTGTCTTTTCTTGGTCTCTCTTGTCCATCAGAGAAAGATCAACGACGTCCAGACAGAGGCTCGCTGGGCTTTGCCCGGGTAAAACCCGGTCCCGATCTTCTTGCCAAGACGTGACCGATGAAGGCTGCATCAATGCCGTGGCATGAGAATTTCCTTCTGAAGGAGCGAGTATGCCTGTCCATATCCTGACGAGCCCAGCCTCGGTTACACTAGCCACAACACCCGATGCAGCATCCCAGCAGACGTGAGAGACAGCTCGATACTCTGGCCCAAGAGGAGGACGAACAGGCGTTCCATTGGTCGAGGTTTCTTTCTTTGTGACCGGTTGCTCACTTGTCCAGAGACAGTTGAGGTGATCTGCTGTACCTTCTGCCCAGAGCTTAACTCGTCCATCCTGGCCACCACTGATGAAGAATCCAGGAGGGCCAAACACTAAGGACCACACCGGTCCGTCATGACCTATGACCCCTCTAGACCGAGCGGTCAGCGTGGGCGTTCGACCACTTCCAGCAACGATAGAGGTTTGCGCGACTTGTCCGTCTTGGAATCCCCAAAGTATAGTAGAAGGATCTCTTGGCGACAAGAGGAGAGCGGTGGGGCGATTTTGAGGAATACTCCACAATGTGTGGTCTGGTGGAAGGGGTAAACAATTTCTTGAGATCAAAAACTTCATCGCTTCTAAATTTCTACCATATGACCAAGGCAGCTTACCGTTCGAGCCTTGCGAGTCCAAGTAGCCTTTGACGAGCGTGCCAGTCATTGGGTTGCTGAGAGGGCACGGAAAAAACCATGTAGAGTTCTTAATATAAAAGACAAGATGAATGGTCCTTGAGCCTAATTTATATAAAGGACAAACCTTCTAGTACAGACGCCCATAGCGATACTCGCACTCAATAGAGTCGGCGCTCGGAACTGGTAAGAAGGTGTATTAGGAGCAGGCAGAGGATAGCCTACTGCAAATGAGTGAATATAGGACAGTCGGGGATCGTATAATAGGGAAGCAGTATTTGAGTTGGAGACCACACTGCAGAGTGAGAAGTATACGGGAGTGAGACCGATAAGCACTTGATACAAAAGACATGGAGAGGAAGAAGGAACTCGGAATACATACTCTATTAGCCTCTCCCGGGCTAGCGCCTCTTTCCTCCACCCTTGGCCACTACCACCTCCGGGAAGGCAGCTTCGGGCTAGACCGGCTAGGCCCGGTTTAATGAAAGACCGTTCAAAGCTGGCCTTCCACGAGACTTCATCAGAGATCGCGACGTTGAGCGCGCGACACGTTCGAAGGACGTTCAACAAAGATGACGGAGGAAGGAACGATATGATATGAAGAAGGGTCTCTGAAGGTAGATCCAGGAGCAGGCTAGTGATAGGATTGGTTAAACACGGCGAGATCAGCGGCTAAAAGGAGACAGCACTGATTGAAATAGACAAACTCACGAAGTCTGAACGATTAGTCCACCTAGGATCTCCTCATCCTGATCACCATCATCCGAGCTAGCTTCATGTTGGTCCCATGTTCTTCTTATGGCTCCCTTCCTTGAATTGACAGTTGGGTGAGATTCTCTTGCTTTACCTTTGGGACGACGCAGGCCAAGGGTATCATGCTGAGCAGTTGGATTCAAGCTGTGTGTATGTGATATAAGATCTGGTGTGGTTGGTGATGTAGAGAAAGTTTTCTGTGGACTATCTAGACTGAAGGGCTGATTCATAAAAAGGAGATCTAAGTAAGATTAAGTGAGTAGGTGAGGAGTAACGATGAAGTTAGAGATGTAAGAGAAGTGAGTGAATGTTAGAAAATAACAAGATCAGCAGAGTGTGGGGTGGCAAAAGAAGGTGATATCCGAATAATATTCACTACTCATTTTTCATGATGGGTATTATACAACGTTCTATCAGAGTCGTGTAAGATTGAATACGAAATCCGACAGTCAAACATTATACAATCTGATCGGAAAGTATTACAAAATCGATCGCTCTATTTTCTAATACAGAATACACGACGGCTGAATACAAAAAGATACTAGAAAATACAAAGAAAAGACTAGGAGATATACCAGAAACAGACTACGGAAGAAACTAGACACAGTCACTACAAAAAAGGTGCAAAATCATTACGAAGAAAGAACACGTTCTTAAATGGACTGAACGGGCTACACGTTCGAACCCACTCTCTTCGTTCTTCTACCTTTACAAACATATTCTTTCTCTCTTGTTTCTATGAGCGCACATAAACGAAACAGAACTTGTCAACCTTTAGTTCTTTCTGTTCTCCTTCATGTGTTCATGTTCTCTTATTATCTCCTCCTCGCTTCTCTGATGCGGTCGCGTTCTTATGCCGTGACGATTCAAACTCCGGCACAGAGGGAGCCCCAATTTTGACTATAACATATTTTTCTCTTTTTTACTTTCCGGCCCTGCTTCTTCTTTTTCTCTTCACCGCCAGCAGGTTCGTCCAGACTTTCCTTTTGCTTCCATCTGATGATCTCTAGTTTTTTTTTAGTTTTTTTTTTTTTTTTCTTCCCTAACAAATCCTTCCTTGTTGGTTCGTCTTCTAGTCCAAAGGCTGCAAAGCTCGTCACTTACTACTCAAAACCCCTTACCCGGGTCTTTGAATTCTCTCCCGAGCGGGATAAGGTCTGAGTATTCTAGTGCCCCCATGTTTTTTATGTTTAAAAACTCCGAAAGACTCTAGCCGAGTTCATCTCTGATCATTTGCCTTTCCCGTTTCTCGCGAGGAGGGCAAAGTGGGATGCAGTGACGCACCTGAAAACCGACGGCTCCTGTTTTGCTTAGGCATCCCCAAGATCTCACTTTCCTTCGGGCGAGTCGAAGGAGGGAAAAAGTCTTTCGGGACTTTGGACGGGGGTTTTTCGTCTTGGAAGCGTCGCGGGGACCGTGTGCAATCTATTCCTGTGGCTGTTTTTTTTGTGAAACACCGAGGACAGGAAGAATCTGGCATGGGCTTTAAACCCTGCGCCTCTTTCTCTGAATCTTATTCATATCCTGGCTACATCTCTTTTGCGTCCCTTTTCTCCTCTTCATCTGTTTTGCGCTTGTCGCTAAGAGATCAAATCGAGCAAGGAACCGAAGGGATGGCAAGATCACACTTGAGTGCAATCTGCAGCTGGTCGCCTTCCTCTTCTGGTTCTTTTGGGAACCAGACCAGGTTCGATCAAACTCAATTCAGACTACTCTTGGACTGCTGGCCCATCTTATTTCTCTTTCCTCTTCTCCCTTGTGAGGGTGAGCTTATTTTGTTCCATTGAACGAAAAGCTCGCCTGTTCAGATGGTCGACTATGTGATAAAATTCTGTGGCTGAGATCACACGTGCCGAGCTGTCAGCTGTGCAAGTGATGACGGCACGCGTCCATTTAACCATCACGTTAAATATTACCGACGCGTCTTTCAATCAACTCGTTTAACGAAATCTGAATGACCGGATTTTAACAAGCGTCCAATCTGTGAAAAGAAAGCAAAGCCAAACCTCTTGTACATACACACTCATAGAGAAGAGACAACAAAGATGCCATACAGGTAAAGCTACATTCATCCAGCTATGGTTGCTTTATTCGTTTCGTGTTGAATCTACCTCACTCGAGTTCAAACCTGGTTGGTTTCCTTTTAGAATCGACTATGCCTCCACTGCTCGATCAAGTTGTAAAGGTTTGAATCCAATTCTTGATCTCTCTGTCTTAACTAACACGACCAATCTGATGATCAGTCTTCTCATTCTCAATGGGCGTTTGCGGAACATACATCACGCTCATCAGGCCCGAAACCATGCTCAGGTAGGATTCCGCAAACATATCTGATGTGACAGAACGACTCGTTTCGTTGGTAGTTGAACCCTTCCTCTTTTTTCTTCCGGACCAAAAACAGGTTCAAAGATCGATAAAGGAGAGATCAGGCTTGGTGTATGTTGAGTTTTATAGCTCTCGCTCTAAGGACAAGACTCCTGACAATATTACTTTGTGTTGAATCCTTTCATTTTTTCTCTCTCTCTCTTCGGTATCCTTCCCACCGTTGTACGGGCTGGGCTTGAGACATGACAGACTGTTGTAGAGGTTGGTTCGAATTCATTAAACGAAGAATACATCGGATCAGGATCATGCCCAAATAATTGATTTGTTCTTGTTTTGTCTGTCTTTATTTTTCTCATCTTCTCGATCCGTTCGTTGATAGATCATGGACCATACGGGCATGGCTTGGAAGTAGGCAAAATCTTGATTTCCTTCTTCAAATTCCCTTGTCATTTTTATGTCTTTTATTCAAAACTAAATAAACATGGGTTCTTCCCTTTCTCTGGCTGTCTTCTTTCTCTACTCCTTTTTTTTTAGACATTGGGGGTATGTTTGTATAGATTTGCAGTCTGATCAGATCAACAAGGCCGCCCGCCATGACTTGCGGGGTCAAGCTGACTCGTCGTTTCGCTGGTGTACCTCTCATGCAATCTTCCCTCAATGTGAATAGTTGTGTCTCGCCTAAAACGATAGCAAATATCAAAAAGGGTTTGTCTGTAGTGTCTCCATACAGTCGATTAGTCGACTTGAGCTTATGCGGTCTCATTTGAATGCCTGATCTCCGGCCAATAGAACTAGATGAAGTATGTCGATTGAAGGCTGCAAAGGACGGGTTAGATAGTATAAGATCGTTCTACTAACCTTCTCTAATCTCTGTACGGTTCAGCCTGCGGATCTCGATGGGTATGAGGACCTCAGGTAAGCGATCTATACTTTCTCCTTCTTTTCTTGTCTTTCTCGTCCAAGCTGAAATAGTCTCGTTGGGTGTGTGACTATCTGTACACAACAGGCCAGAGGATCAAGCGAAGGTTGACAAAGCCTGGAATGACGGTCATAGTGAGAAATATATAATCAAATCCCCACTCGACGACGTAGTTGTTCTCATTCTTTTTTCTTCTTCCCTATTTTCACCGGGGCGCGTTCTCAGTCGAGGAAGCTGATGCTGCGTCTAGAGGTCACGTTCGTCTCTACTCCTTTGTTTTACGTCTTGATCTTTCTCGTGTGATCGCTGAATATCTAACACATACACTGGATGATTATAGGATCCCTTGAACGAGCTGACAACCCCTGAAGCTAAAGCCGTACGCCATCGATCTTCTTTCCCCTCTATCTCTAATATAGAAAGAATCGGCCTGAGTGCTGTTTCTCATATTGCCTGTGTATTTCGTCTTTCATGATATAATGGAATTATATCATGCGAGTAGAAATGTAAAGAAGAAGGCCTGCCGGCTACAGGTTCAAAGACTGAATTGGTCGCTCGACTTCGAGAGCATTACGGTCCTCTTCCCGGTTTCAAGATTTTCGGAGCACCTGTGCGTCCCTCTGCTGGCTTTCTTCGCCCTTACCTTCTCGAAATCAATTTAGAGTCCAAGAGGAAAATCAATGGCTTACTAAGAACCCCAAGGTGTTTTCTTTCAATGAACGGTTAGGACCCGTTGGATTCCTACACAGTGGCTGAGCTCAAAGACGTTCGTATTATGCTGTTCTTTTTAACGGAGGGACCCTTAACGTCTTGTGAAGAATCTAATCTCTGACACTGTTTTGGATTCATGATCGTAAACCTACAGAAAGCGGACGAAGCCCAGATTTCTAAGAGCGGCTCTAAGACTGCGTTGGTCGCTCGTCTCAGAGAACACTATGGACCTATCGAGACCGAAGTAAATGGAGGAACTGACAAGACTGGTGAGGATACGGGAAGTGTGAGTAGCCGCACTTTTGATCTATCTGGAGCAGTGCTTTCCAAGCAAGGGGAGCATCCTTTTTTGACGACTGTACACCCTCGTTCATTGTAGAAGAGGAAGACTACAGAAAGCGATGATGAGGATCGAATGCCAGTAAAGAAAGACCGAAAACGCGCCGTTCGTCTCTACCATGTTTCTTTACTCTATAGAAGTTTCCACTTCGTTGAAATCTTTTTTCTTTCCGTGTTTCCGTGGATAATTCTTTGGATATCTGCAAACAGGCGGTTAAATCGGAAGACGAATCTGATTCTACCAAAGCCAAGGCCAAGCCTGTGTCCAAGCCTAAACAAAAACTCGCGTCGAAACCAAAGAAAAGAGTACGTCCGTCGACTATAAATCATCCCGTATATGTATACATATGTTTTACTAATTCTGATCATTTGTACCATCTTCCTTTCTCTCTCCTCTTTCGCCTCTTCTTTGGGGAAACTTGATGACTCTTGCTTTGACCGTAGGCCGTTAAGGAGGAATCTGAATCCGAATCTGAATTGAGTGATGAAGGAGACACCGAAGAATCCGCTCAAGAAACATCTTCTGAAGAATCAGAAGCATCCTCTACTCCCCCTCCTCGGAAGAAGGCCAAGAAGTCAACTTCTGATTCTAAGCCTGTGTCAAAGGGATCAACAAAGTCCAAGTCACAGCCCAAGGTCAAACGTGAAGCTGAGGAAGAGGATGAAGAGGAACCAGTATCACGCCGGGTGAAAAAAGTAAAGAAAGAGGAGGATTAAGATTATCAAGAAAATTGTCCAGAGTCAATTGTCAAATAATTTTCTAATTCTCTCTGTCTCAGTGCTACTTCTGTTATCTTTGCTGTATGTACGGACGCGTCACTCTGACTATGATTCTATCCAATCTCTCAAATCTTTCTGTCCCGACTGAGCAATGTGCAATAAGAATTGTCTTGTTCATAATTATGGGTTTTTTTTTCCTTCTTCTTGTTATATTACAATGTCAATTGGTCATTCCTCTATTACATGTTCTGTGATGAGAGATAGAATATCAGTCATCTCAAGGTCAGGAGCCACGAACAAACAAATGCCAAAGGAGGAAAAAAGAAAGAAAAGCGTACCTCTCAGAGGCAAGATCAAAGGTTCTCTATCCTTGACGACGACCTCATGTAACCTGCCCTTGAACAGATATCTGACCCGTAGCAATTTCTTTATGCCTAAACATGGATCCCAGAACCCTAATAGACCAGCTTTGGTCTTTGATCGAGGAACAACGAGTTGAGAATCTGTGACCAGTGCCTGAAGAGGAATCGATACATCGATGTAGTCTGTTGATGAAACAGGAGAGATGGAACTGCTGTCTCTTGATGATGGGGATGTGGGCATTGCTGAGGAAAGAGAAGAGGAAGAAGGCATCGAACGGGCAGAGAATGTGCGGAGCGCGCCGTATTGAGCTTCAAGGATGATTAAACCTATTGAAAAACAATATATATATATATATCAAGAGCGTCTTGGCATCAGCATCTATTGACATCAAGAGGAAGTAAATAAGATCTGTGAAACCCATGTAGAGAGTAACGAACCGTCGGTCTTTTCCTCTTCGATAATCCGCCGTTCAACTACAGGCCGAAGCATCTCGACTGTCTGTTCAGCCTCTTGTTTCATCTGCTCAATCAACTCCTGGTTGTCCTCTTGCAGTTGTTTCCACCGACTATCGGAGAGAAAGCAAACGAAGAAAAGGAAAATGAAATAGGATAATCAGCATCGGTAAACCAAGGAAGGCAAGAAGAAAATAAAAGAAGCTCACGATGCCGCTAATTTTCGTTTCCTAGGTCCGAGCCAGGTGTAATGTGCCACTCCAACGGCTACACAAGGTGCCAAGAAAGCACCGACGAGCCATTGAGACTGTGTCCTTGTGATCAAGATCGGTATGGTCACTCGTTGGCCAAGCCGGAAGAATCTGTAGCACAATTGGTCGAAAGAAACGATTAAGCAGAGAGCTCTCTCAGGGCTGTTCTAGAAAGCAGATGATTATAATTTGACCTACCGTAATTTAAGAGTCAATCCGCCAACAGTCTCAGCTGTGCATCACACATTCCCATAATATGAACTAGACTGTGAGATATAGCAAATAGACGTAATGGAGAGAGAGAAAAAGCAAGCGACACACCTTCAACACTTAGCGTAGCCTTGATGAACTTCGTGATCTTTCTCGCCCAGCTCAAATGAATCTTTCCCCCACTGAGCGCAGCCGACCCCCCAATTTTGAACTCCCATCCAGCCCAAATGACCTTTGACCAATCCAGATTTGTCCCAACGTCTCCTGGTCCGCATTCAACCTCTGCCGTCCATCCATTAGTGGGCAAAGTATCTCCTAGATGGGAGGTAAGACCAATAGTGAGAGAAGATTCGTCGCCTCTATAGCCGAAAGAGCCGGACCGAAGACTGAGGTAGGAATTTAAGGTGGGGTAAATGAGTCGGGTGAGGGTCAAATCAACGTTCGGCGGCGTCAGAGGGCTGAAAGCTCGAGCAGAGATATCGAGAGCACTGATGGGGTATTGAAATTGTAAGAAGAACCAATGAGAATCTAAAAGTCAGTACGCGCATATCAATAGAGACGGAGGAAAAGGTTCAACGAGCCGTACGTCTCGTCGTCTATTTCATATAGGGTTCTAATAGCCAATAGTTTGGGATTCAGAACAGATGCGCTAGCCTATAGATACAAATTAGAATTATGAGTTAAACAACTTATAGAGAAGTCCTTCTGTACAGAAGAACACACAAACCTCGGTATAAAGCCTGGGTGAGAACTGATGTTTGATTGTGCCGACCATCGTGCCGCCGAGTCTGTTTATCGCTCGCTTTTGCCCTATACGCTGAGTCATGGTACCTGCAATATCGAGCATTGTGCTTTGTCCTAGGCCAACCTGTTATTTGACGGTGTTAAATAAGTGATGATAGAAATCCTTCAGGTTGAAGTTTGGTCTGGCCTAATGAAACCTTGGGGTGAAGCAGGAAGACTACTGACCTGGAAAGAATGAGCCAATGTTAATCCTCTTGCATGGACGAACCGAAGTCGAGTCAATAGGCTGTCATTCTTCGGTCCTCTTGGTCCGTGGAATGCGCTCGTGGGAGCAAGAAGAGATTCGGCATTTATTTGAACGTTGAAATCGCCTACAAGGTTTTATGTGAAGTTTCAGATATAGAGCAAAGTCGTTTGAGACAGAAACCACAAAGGGGAAAGTGTTTCTCACCTTTGGGACTGACGAGCCGCTGTTGAACGAGAAACTTCTTTTCGTTTGCCTGTCGAGTGAACTCGGCTCTCATCTAAACACACACACACGATGAAATGTATGAGTTAATATGAATATACGATCACACTTCAATAGTTAAGAGGAGTTTAGCCTCAAAGGAATCTCGAATTACCTCTTCCGGAGTCTTTAACTTGAACCCAACCTCCCAGTTTCCTTTGAGTCCTTCTTCGCCTAGAGTGTCGTATAGCGCGCGCTTCTGTTCATCCACAAGTATTTCGTACGCCCGTTGGATCCGTCTGAACTGAGTTTCTGCCGCTATTTTCGCTGAAGGATTACGCTGTTTGTCCGGATGAAGGAGCACGACTAGGGATCGATCTGGAAAAGAAGAAGAGTGTCACTCTAAATGGAGAGTCGATCGGAAAAGGTGAGTAACTGTCAGACACGAACATCTTTGAGATATCACGTCCACCGAAGCGTCCTTAGAAACATTAAGGATTGAGCTGAACAAGTGGGTAAACGAAATAACTCGTTAGTACGTAGTCTAATTTCCGGCAGAAAAAAAGATCAAAATGGTCAGAAAGAAACTCTTACTAGAGATCTTCATCCTGCTTGACCTCTTGAATATCGCTTGGCTGTCCAAAGAGGGGTTCGGAAGGATATTCCAGATCGTCGTCATCATCTACTTGACGAGCTGATCGCCTGGCTGCAAAAACCCTAGCCGATGGACCTGCTTCCTCTGTATTCATCGAGAGAGAAAACGGGTATAGGTGTACTAGTAGGTGGTGGATGCAGATCTCGAAGCTCAAGTTGTAAATATACAACTAAACGTTGCTTGAAGGGAATAGCGATGGACAGAATGACCAGGTTACAGCCCGATCACGTGATATATTGAAGCACAAAGTCTATTTTCTTCTGATCACCTTTTGTGCAATCGATTTTTACATTTCAACAATCAGTTCAAAGCATGTCTGAGGTTCTCGTATCAGTAGCGCACATATCCGCTGCTCCGTCTTTTCGACCTCTTGAGCATCGAGCGGAATGTTCGTTGAAAGACTGAATGGAAAGATCAGTTTAGGTTACAAGCACGTGAAAGGAATTTGTAACCCTGTGCACTTGATTCCGGCCTCTCGTGTTCTTTCCCCACTGATTGACTCTTGTTCTATCGACCATCGGCCATCCTCTTCAAATTAGAAAGACACAACATCGCCCGTCCCGCTCAAGCACGATATCCTAGGCAAGCTCGGTCCGGTTCGGTGCTTAATCTTTCTAGAGGGTTATCTCTAGAACGGAGGGATTTAATTTGTTGTTCATAAGACAGTAGCTTACTCGCTTTCCAAATGTCTCCGCTCTCCATCGCTGTACCCCTTTCGATGTCTTCCTCTCGTCCAGCCTCGCCATGTCCTATCGCTCTTTCTGAGCTCGAATATCCGTCCTTGGATACAGACTCATCTGTCTCAGACTTCAAGTCAGATGGCACTGGCTTTGAACCCTTGGTCAACACGTCTTCATCCCGAAACGATATCTTTAGCTCTCAATGGAAAGTTCCCGCGTTCAACGCACCACCTCCTCTGCGTTTGGTTCCATCCTGGTCAGATACGTCCTCCTCTGAAACCAGCCCAGAGTTAGATGGAAACGTTTCTATGATCGACCATATCTCAATACAAACTTCTATTCCAGAACACGCGAAAGCCAGCTATTCATCGAGAGTCAATCCTGCCACATGGTCTAGTCCTAGCAACAGTAGCACTACCAGCAGTCGGAATGCCAGTATTTTTAGTAGTAGCACCAACCACACCAGAGACACTTCTAAGTCCTCGGTCACTCTTACACCTTCAGCCAAGTCAAGGGGCCACCAGAAGACCGCATCTAGTTCATCAGCATCCTCACGGACGTCTTCCTTTTTTGATACACCAATGCTCTCCCCTACGCCTCCTCCTCCTCCTCCTCCGTCTGCACCCGTGTCTTTGAGAGCCATCAAGACGTCCCCATCGTCGTCATCCTTGGAAGCCTCTGCGAATTCTACCATTACAAGCAAACAAGGGAACACATTCCTCGTTCGCCCAAAGCTAAACCAGCGTACATCATCCTGCCCTTCTATTCCGAAAATGCTCAGTACCCCTTCGCCGCCACCGCCCGACTCGCCGAGTTATCCTCTCGTCCCATGGAATAATTCCTACCCACCTGCCGCTCTAGACTTGAGCAAGCCCGAAGAACAGCCGGCGATCCATTCTGTCCGATTGGCCCCTTCGTCTAGCTATCATCTCGGCCAAGGCGCAAACTCGAATGTGTACCTCTCTGCTTTTCGACCATGCTCGGCCTCTTCTGGCAAGGGCAAAGACCGTGAATGGTCACTAGCAGCGGCAAAGATTCCGATCGCTGAGAATGGTATTGACGGTCGGGCAGTTCTTAGAAAGGAAGGACAGGTTCTCAGATGGATTGGTTCAGGGAAAATGGGGGTTATCAGTTATCATGGTGCCGTAAATATCTTGGACACTTTTGACGAACGTGCGGTGTTTGCTGTAAGAACGTCAGCGACGGCAGGCTCACCAAATTTGACGACGACCAACAAATTTCCAACATATTCGATCGATTCGGGACAGATGTTCAATCAGTCATTCTCATCGACAGAGATGTATTCTCCATCGGTCAGACCGGTGTTGCTGCTAGAGTACTGTTCTTTCGGTACAATCGATAGCTTTGTTAAATCTCATCCAGAACTGATCACTGAAGAGCTGTTCTTAAAATGGATCGGTGAGCTGGCACATGGAGGAGAATGGTTGGAGGCCCGAGGGGTCGTCCGTGAGTCCTGCGCTTCTCGGCTACCTTCCTTTTTTTTTCCTGTGTATATTTTGCTGAATACGTCTTGTGAAACTCAAACGTACACCAGATCGGGATATCAAGCCTCAGAATATTCTTCTCACCTCTACTCTCCGACCTCGCCTGACAGACTTTGGAAACGCGCTCTTTCACTCTACACTTGAGACCCGATCGGACAATTCGATGTTCCACACTCTAGCGGACGGACCCGCCAGCGGAGCAGGCACAACGCCATATTCTTCTCCCGAGCTTCTTCTCCAAACAACAGAGGTGTCCTTCCCGTCCGATGTCTTTTCCCTCGGGGCTTCACTTTACGTTATTCTCAATGGAGGTCGACAACCGTATCAAGGGGTGAGCGGGGCAAGAGAGCTTTGTTTCTGGGTTGCTCGAGGTGGGTTCTGGGACTGGGAAGAACGAAACAGGGCGGCTTCCTTCGGAGAAGGAAACTTGTTCGGATTTGGATCGGGCGTGTCGTTCAGGAGGGGAGGTAGCCTCAGAGAACATGGCAAGGGAGCAGCCGCGGCGTACATGACGGATGTGGCGGCCGATGGGAAAAGAGCTGGGTGGGACATGGCGGTTGATGGGAGTGGAGGTGGAAAGGCCAAGCTGAGTGACCTATTTGGGAAACGGGCGATGAGGAAGGCTCAGGAGATGGAGATTGTCAAGATTCATCCTGACGAGGAGCAAGTAGGATCCAGTGTTCATGGTGACAGCTGTGGCAGTTGCCACACACCTTTAGGTGCTCAACCATCGCCCAAAAATCCTATCGCCGAGCTGTTATCTTCCACGCCCACGTTCCTCCCGTTTGCTCCGTCCTCTCATGGATGCTCTTCCCCCTCTCGATCGAATATCGTGATACCTCCTATCCAAACTTGCTTTCCATCCTTACCGCCCTCACCGCCGTTATCAGCGCCAGCGACGGCAGTAGAAAATGAGATCGAGAAACCTCTAGGCGGAGTTCCAATGTTCTACCCTTGCTCAACACAGTTCTCAGCTCACGAGGTTGGCGAGGATCTGCGAAAAGTTCTCAGGAGAATGTTGGACCCTGTCATGGAAAAGAGGGAGTCGATGAGAACTTTAAGAGCTTGGGCCGAGACTCAAGGCTGGACGAGTCACTGATCTGTTTTCTCTTCTTCTTGTGGCTTTTATTATTTTTGTTCGTTTGTCTGCTTGTTTGTTTGTTCGTTCTTGTTTATTTACTCTCCTAATATTTTTCAATCTCGACCTTGTCTCGTAATATTTTTTTATCTAGTTTTTCTTTCTAAACGAGAATCTGTTATATTTTTTAGAACCTTATGAGTTGTTTTTCCTTTTCTACTCAAAGACTAGCAAAAAAAACCCCTATATGTCGTTACATTAATTCACAGCTCTTTGTCCGTATGTATTCGTACCGTTTACGATTCTCCTTTTCTTTTATAGAAGAAGGAAACAAATTATGGATATCTGATAATATGTCGTGTTTGTTCTCGCGATGCTTTGGTCGGAAAATGAAATAGAGAAATCCGCAGAGGCGGATCGCTAGATTGGTAGCGTTAGTGCTTTGTTTGGGCTCTCACTTGTGAATCGGCCTTTCATGCGAATATCTACATCACACTCCTTTCCTTGCCTGGCCTTCAATCACAAAGAGAAGAATAGAATGGCATCGATTCAAACGGTTCCTTCGCCGATACGAACTCGACAGGCTTCAGTCATCATCCAAGGCTTAGTAACAGAGATCGTAGTAGAAGCTTTCATGGACAGGGTTTTGATTTTGGTTACCCAGTTGGGAAGGATTGGATCTCTTGTATGTTCTTTCTCTCTTGAAGTCCCTCGACCTTTTGTTTATTCCCGTTGGTTCTTTTCCTTTCCTTTCTTTTCCCATGTTTTTCTGTCCTGCTTCCATCAGACCCAAGCTTCACTTCCGTCGACGGTCTCCCTGCCTCCGACCGGTCTATCGATTCCTAAAGGTCCACTTCCTGCTCTACCTCAACCTCATCCGGCAACAACATTGCTACCTTTGATGGGCACGGCGCCTACAGTTGACACTCAGTCAGTCTACGAGATGTATGTATCTCAGTTGGCAGCTATCGTCTGGGACGATGAGCAACGTGATAACGGTCCGGGTGGAGGCGGAGGAAAGAGACCGGTGGTGGTCGGGTTAGGATTAAAGCCGTCAAGTCCAAGTGGGAGTGATGGACCGGATTGGGAGAAGGAGAGGGAAAGATTTGGAAAGGTCATGGAACTAGTCAAGGAGTGCCGGGTCTGGTGAGCTCTCGAGTTTAGCATACGATGTACCAATAGAGTCTCAAAGAGAAACAAGAAGAGGCGTATACATATGTGTGTCTTTTCAAGAAGATGAATGATTTTTATTTTTTTCTAAATTTTTATTTTTCTATAAACATTGGATCAATCTATCATTTCTTTCCCTTTCCCTTGACCATGGTGAACCCGTCCTCATCTATCTCTGGTTCTTCCTTGACGGCCGCAGGGACCAACACCGGTGGCCTCTCATCCTCATCTTCGCTCATATCGCTATGATCATCACTGTTATCCTCCTCGTCCTCGTCCTCACCATCCTCACCTGCTCCTCGAGAGGCTTGGACTTTGCTCTTTGAGATCTTTTCAGCCTCAGCTTCTAGTTGCTTGACGAGTGTTTCATCCAAGTTAATAGCAGCCGACCAGAGAACAAGTAGTTGTTTAGCTATTTGTTCGGTCGATCCGTCTTCGGTGTCTGTCTCGAATTCTTCAAGAAGTATATCGAACAACAGGTCACTCAGTGTGTCTAGGTCGAGTCCGAACGGAGGGGGGACGAGAGCGGAGAGCGAGGTGGCCGCCATTCCGGCAGCAATCGATTCTGAAGAAACCGCGTTCGATGCCGGGGTAATGTTGATGGGGGTAGTGGAAGCAGCGGGAGTTGAGGTCGAATGCTTCAAGTGTCTGGATTCAAACTCGTCTACGATGGTAGAGGCGAACCAGAGTCTTTTCTCCTTTGTTTCAGGTCCTCCCCATTCTTGGGCGACAGCTAGTCGGAGTGCAGGCCAGAGAAGGAAGAGTGACCAGACTCCTCGAGCAAATAGCGCAATCGTCGGTGTAGGCTCAGAAGGGATCTCTGGGGCGGATTCAGAAGCGACAGTTGACATGGTATACTTAAGAGAAAACCCACAAACACAGATCAGCTTTTTGGGACCAAAGAGAGGGCTCTTCAACAAGTGAAGTGTATGTACCAACCAAAAAAAGGCAGAGTAAAATGAAAAGCCAACAATGGATATAAGAGAGAGCAAACGAGGAAGGCAATAAAGTAAGTAGTGATATACAGAAGAGAAAATGTTGACGACTTGCTAGGGTTGCACCCAAAGCTGTACATCCACGTGTACTTCTCAAATTTGTACATGCTTGCACGTGACAAGTGACGTAAGGATCGCTCTTGCATTACATCATATAGAGAGATGGCGGGAACTTCAGCCACATACGCCAGCTATGTACCGATAATATCTAGGGAAAGCTCAGGCCTCCTCTTCTTTCGTTCCCTATTCTTTAATTCCCATCTACATCTTGCACCTTCATCTCCAGCATCCATTTGTCATCTTGAAAAGTTTACCTTTTGCTAGAACTCTTGATTCTTAATTCTTAATACATAGATACACACAAATGTCCATTTCCACACAACCAACAACCTCATCCAGGTTGGCAGACGCTCAGGCCGAGTTTGACTCTGCTCGTTCTATCCCCGGTCCGCTCGCTGCTACTGGTGAAAAAGGAGTACCCGATGTGATTCCTCCTACCTCTGCCTTCGAGACTACCAGTTCCAGCACTGCATCTACCTCGAACTCTAGCACGGTACCGGCCACCGCTACCACTGCCAACACCGGATCGGCACCTTCCATCGGTGCTGGAACGGCTTCATTCACCGGAATGACGCTCTCTGGAGAGGGTGTAGGCGGTCAGGCACCCGCGCAGCCTACCACTCATTCTTCAGAGACCGAAATGCTTGATCGGCCCGGAAACGTTAGACAGGATTGTGAGTTGTGTTCCGCTCGGGCGATTCTCTCTTTTTATCTTTCTTTTCCATCTATTCTGTATGTAACCAAAAGTTAAGACTTTACCCGACCACACGTTCCATTCCATTCACCTTACTACTAGCCGTAATCACTCCCGGAAAAGAGTTGCCTGGAGGATGGGGTCCTACTGACACCAAGCCTGCAGTCCCAGATACCACCATCTACCAGGACATCTCTAGTGCTCTCTCTCAGGTTGGACAGGCTGCTTACCGTGAGTACATCACAGTACAAGGGGGTTTCATTCTATTCGTCGTCTAATCGCTCACGCTCTCCCCTCTTATCATTCCAA
Organism: Phaffia tasmanica; assembly: GCA_014825565.1. NCBI lineage: Eukaryota > Fungi > Basidiomycota > Tremellomycetes > Cystofilobasidiales > Mrakiaceae > Phaffia > Phaffia tasmanica. Next base: position 30,165 of record MVAI01000010.1, on the reverse strand, counting down.
AGAGGCTGTGCCTACATCGTTAACTCAGAGCCTTCATGCCAATACCTCCGCCACCACTTCTTCCACCGAACACCCCATCCAGACCACGACCAACACCGTTTCTCGCCAGGACCCTACTGGCACTAGCACCGAAGCTGATCTTACATCTCAAGCTCAATCTGCCGTCCACACGGCTTCGGTCACAGCTCAGTCCGCCTTATCTACCGGTATCCATGCCGTACAGAACCTCTTCCACGCTGCCCAGCCCCACGTCGAAGCTGCTACCATCCAGTCAAAACAGATTGCTCAAGATGCTAGTGTCGTGGCTCAAGAAAGTCTCAGCTCGGCTGTCGGTTCTGCAAACCGAGGAGCTCAGGTTGCGGCCGCTACTACCCAGCAGTTTGCTAAAGACGCCAGTAACGCCGCTCAGCAAGGGTTGAGCACTACATCTGAGTCCGTCAGTCGAGGAGCGCAAACTTCCTCTGCTGTCGCTCAGGACGTCGGATCATCCGCCGCTCAGACCGCAACCGGCACTGCCCGAGACATTAAAGTCCAAGCCTCTGAAGCTTATCAGCAAGTCCCCTCGGCTGATCAGATTATCCCCGTTGGTGCGGCCAAGACTGACGGAAAGAGTTTGGCTACCACCGAGATCCCTTCTATCTCAGAGATCAAGCAAGAGGCTGAGGAGACCGTGGGCGATCTTGTGCAGAACTTGAAAGGCCTCATTTTCGGAGAGGAACAGACTAGTAAGAATTACCTTATTTTCTCTCATCTGAATGTATTTTGGCTAATTTTTCCCTCCTTTCCTTTGTTTGATTAGGCGGCGCTACTGCTGTTGTTCCTAAGGATGGAGAGCGAAACACTCCGTTCTCCGCTGCCAACCCGTCTGGAGTTGTCCCATCCTCTTCTGCTGCTTCCGAATCTACCCAAGATGTATACCGAAACGAAATCTCGCCCGAACAGGCCAACCGAGGCACCTTGGAGGGATCCGGAGGTTTAGCCGCTACGATCGCTAGTGAGGTCGCTCATGCCGCACAGTCTTCTTCTGCCACCGGCCACCCAGTTTCCGTCACCGGAGACGAGCCCAAGCTTTCTCTTCCCGGAGATAACGTCACCGGCTTATCCTCCTCTTTGGGACATGCACAGCCCACTCTCCGAAGCCAACCTCAGAGTAATCTCTCTGCCATTGCACCTGAAGCTGCTGAGGCCGCCAAGCATTCTTCCGCCACTGGACACCCTGTCAACGTTCAAGGAGATCAGCCCAAAGTTGCCGGAGCTATGGACAGTATTGGTGGTTTGGCTGGATCGATCGCATCTGAAGTTGCTGACGCCGCTAAGAACTCTACCGCTACCGGCCACCCCGTCAATGTCACTGGGGATGAGCCCCGAATAGATACTCTCAAGTTTGATGAGGGTCGAAGGGAGAATGAGCACGCTCACTACCACCAATCCAGCTCTCAAACCTCCCAAACTCAGGCCATGCTGAGTCGAGAGTACCAACAACAGCCGCAGACTACTCAAACTTCTTTTACCTCTCAGAGTCTCGCCCCTGGCAGTTTGGACCTTGGTTTAGGCCAACCTTTGGGAGACCTTGGTTCTGGTAATTTATTTCCCTTGTTCTATAGCTTGTTCACGAACGATTTATTCACCTAGTCTTATATTCTCTTCTTTATTGTCATCAGATAAATTCGTGACCAAGATGACGACAGGCCCTGAGTCTCAGGCCTATGCCTCTACCACGACCACTGTGCCCTTCCCTGGGTCCGAGTATGTAAGCACCGATGTTGGTTCCGCCTCGGTCCAGCCTCCTCACTCTTCTTCCAACTACAGAGAAGAAGTCAAGCCCGACGTTGGAACTGGATCTGCTCCTAGAGATTCGACTTTATCGTCTAGCTCCGACATCCGATCAGAGTCCAAGGATTTGCCCGCCGCCGCTACGTCCAACCTCCCTTCGTCTGGTTTCACCGCTCCACCCGAGGAACATCACGCCAATGCATCCCTCGGAACTTCTTCCGCTACCACTGATACCGCTGCGTCTCCTTCCCCTATCTCTTCTACTACCGGAAACACTCGAGCGGTCTCGTCTGGCACTCGAAACGAGGACATTCCTCCTAGTCCGTCTTCGTCCACCAGCGGCGGACACTCTAAGAAGATGAGTATTGGGGAAAAGTTCAAGCACTTTGTTAAAGGAGACAAGGCTTAGATGGGAAAAGCCTGTTCTTTGTTCTATTACGTCTTTCTGTTGTTTGTTTCTTCGTCCATCTGTCCCGTTCAGTCATGATATCATGACGTCGTTCCCTGTTTTTCTTAATAACCTAACGATGTTTTCCTATACATGCTGTATCATATCTCTGTTTGCTTGTCGTTTCTAGTTTCCTGTCATTGTTTTGACTCATGATCGTCATGAACAATTTTTTTGATCTGATATGAGAATGCAAGTGCAATCAAGCAAGATAAAGATGGGCAAAGAGACATCTATTAACGATCATTTGGTCAGATGAGATAAGACCTGTTCAATTAACCATAAAGTTAGGGCATGGCAAATATATATACATCAAATCGAACGAACGCCGACTCCTGAAGTGATGAAGATCAACGGGATTATAAAAGCGGCAAAGAAACCTATTCCGGAATAGACGATTACTTTCGTCACGACTTTTGATAGTCAAAAGAAAAAGAAGGTCAGTTTTCTTTCAAGACTGATATTCTGCTATATCTTCTCCAAATTCTAGAGGTGGAAAGAAGGGGGAGGAAGGGGAAGAAAACAATGGGAACAGACCTTCACGAGTCGTTTTCAAGACTTCACCCTCACCCTGGCTTCCTGTCGATAGACTTCCCTGCCACCTCACCTCCTCCCCATCCTCTCCCTCTACTACGATCTCTACTCCTCTACTGACACTTGAATCTCTTGCATTCATTCTACCTCGTATGTAATCTCTCGGTTCACTCTTCACCACAGGCTCATTCAACGCTCCAAGATCAACGACGGAAGGGATGAGGTCAATGTCCGGATGGGAAGAATTTGATTCAGTAGATAACGTCCTTGCAGGACTAGGAATCGGCGGTCTGGCTCGAGCCGAACTTGAGCTTGAGCTTAAACTCGAAGTCAGGAGAGGTTTGCGTCGAGCGGGAGAAGAAACAGAGGATGGACCAAGGAGAGCATGATAGATTAGAGGGAGAGAAATCTTGGCAAAGAGTCGATAGAGAATGATAACGGCAATTCCTGATGACCAAACGAAATTATTCTCAGTTTCATGACATCTGCTATGGAACTTTTCTTGTTCGCAAGATGGAAGAGCAAGATAAGAGGGAAACACAAACCAAACATGTATTTCCCACCGATCAGCAACACCCAAACAACCCACCCTTCCCATCCACTCAATCTCCCACTTTCATCTCCTTCCTTGACCTCACTCCAACGATCTACAGTCCCGACAATATCCCACTGATTGCCGAAAATCCTCGTCTCCAACCATCTTGCCAGACTCGTTCCTATCGCGACCGAGAAGAACGCGATGGCATCCCCAAAGCAAGGACAAGGAAGCTCTGGTTCAGGCCTGATTCCAGCCAAGACAGTAGTTCCAAGTATCAAAGTAAACGGAACAAGAGCTGTGGATTGGACTAGAAAGGCTTCCATGAAGGGATGGAATAACTCGGTCAGATACGCTAAAAGAAGACCAAGGGTAATTCCGAAGAGACAATCGATCGGCGAGTGCATGCCACAATAGATTCGACCAAAGCAAACATTCGACCAGATAAACACAACAACTGAGGTCGTAGAAAGAGATGGAAGATCGTTAACATCTATCCTCTTTGAAACATATGTGATATGAACAAATAGAAAGAAGAATGCACCAAATCCTCCCCCAAGCCACAGCCATGCACTTTCAACCTTGAACCTTGACAGAAAGATGAAATAATAGATGGCTAGTGACGTTGTGCTTGTGCAATGGCTACTGGGAAAACCATACTCAAGCGCGTGGTATTCACTATCAGCGCGTGAAATCCGTTCCCCAAGGCGTTGCAAACAAAAAATCAGCACTTGTCTATTCCCGAACGAGACTACTGAGACCGACAAGAGAAACTGACAGAGTCAATCTTGTAGCCGGTGGACAGGAAGGCCTAGGCACTTGAATCAGATCCTTGACCAAGCTGGAAAAATAAATTCCTGCTGACAGGACAAAGACAAGTTCTCTTCCCACAGCTGGCTGTCCGAAGAAAAAGAAGACAGGAAGAAAGATCATGAAAAACGTAGTTGCACCCAGGAAAGACGTCAAAAGGAACCACCGGTCGAGCCAAGGCGTACGGAGAGTACTTTGGAGCCTGGATATATGGAGAGATGATCCTGAAAGATAGCGCAAGAGAAGAGACCGAAATATGGGGAGGAGGCCTGAAGGCGCACTGATTGATAGAGAAAAAAAAGAGATCAGATAGACATTTCAGAGTAGACTGGGTTTCAGTCAGACAGACTGGATGATACAGAAAAAGAAAGTTAGACAAACAATGGCCTCTCAGAAACGTCTCGAGCTTTTGACTCAACGGATGAGCCGCTTGCAGTCTCGTTTGAAGGGACACTCGTACGTTCAGAGCCTATAGGTTCAGGAGCGCTCGAGAGCGGTTGATCGGTTATATAACCAGAGTTTCGGAGACGAGTCTTGTTGTTCGGATTGACAGAGACAGATGGAAATGATGAAGAGGAAGAGGCAGAGCTAGCAGAGCTCATGATAGTGACACTTCTTGGAGAGATATGAGATTGGACAAGATTGCCCTGAGGGATTGTCAGCTCCTGTCTTCTTTCTTGTTTTCTATCAACTGATTTACACTGGCATAACTCACAAAGATAAGCCAGCACCTGAGACCTTAGTCAGTGGAAAGACCGAGGATGTTCAAAGAGAGGGCTGAGAGTTTTATTTATATAATTCAAGAACAGTCTGCCGTGTCGGATTACTGACACACTTTCGGCAGGGAGAGTTGTATCCGTCCGTATGAGAAAAGAATTGCCTTGGACAGGAAAGAAAGAAACTAATGCAGGAGCAATCTATTGGACTTCTTCAGAGAATAGAACCAGCCTTATCTTGGGGAGACAGAAATGTACAAAAGAAAGTACGAAGAGCTTGGATGACTGTGCTGTTCTAGACTAATGTTGTCTCTCCCAATGATGGCCGAGTGACGGAGGAGCGTGAAGATTGAGATGTTGGGTTATCTATCTAGGAACGAACGGAGGCTTACATTACCCTGCACCGCTTTCCAATCATGTGCAGAGGTTTTCATTCTTTCCTCTATATCTGTGTCCTCCAAACGATGTAGGATATCATGATATGAGCGTTGTATGATAGAAGAGGATGTAGATGTACCAAGTATATACCCTGGTTCAATTCTATCCAGCACAAGGGAAAAATCGACAAGATTGTAGCGAACGGAGCTCGAAGAATATGCTCTCTTCTCAGCTTCTTCTCATCCTTATTGCGCTTGCTGGAGATGCGAGTTAAGCTTCAGCTTAAAGCAAGATATACACTTTCTGTCTATACTCATTAGCATTCCTTTACTTTGAACATGTTCGTAAAAAGTGTAGATGTTTGTACGTATGGAAGTATGAAGGTATTGGCTATGAATTACAGTCTTAAGCTGAGTCAATTTGAATACTTAGATGGGATTCAGGAAAGTTGACGATTTTCGTTTTTCGTTGTCTTTTTTTTATTCAGACAAGGTCTACGGTCACCATCCTCCAACCCTTCGCTTTTCACCTGTTCGGTTCTCTCTGCCTCATTCGATTCATATATCGTAGGCATCTCCAGGTTTTTCTACAGACCTAGCTTATTCCAAATCCGCCAAAAAAACACCCTATTCTAATAAACAAAAAAAAGCAAAGATGTCTTTCTTCGCTTCCGGACCTGGATCCGACTCTGAATCCGAGGCTGAGTCTCTCGCCTCTTCCTCCTCCTCTTCCTCTTCTACCAAGCCCAAGAAGTCTACGGGTGCCAAGAAGTCTGGAGGAGGTGGTATGTTTGCTACTGGTGATACCGATTCCGAGGACGAATCTTCTGAAGAGGATAGCGACTCGGATTCAAGTTCTGAAGAGGAAGAAGAGATGAGTGATGAGGATGCTGAAAAAAAGCCCGCTGCAAAGAGCAAGGCCAACGCTTTCTTGAGAGGAGGAGATAGCAGCGACGATAGCAGCGATGATGATGATGATGATGATGGTGTCAAGGTCGTTAAGAGTGCTCAGGACAAACGGTTCGTTCTGTTTTTCCTCTTTGTCCTCTCTTTTTTTTCTTGCACCTCTTCCCAGTCGTTTTGCTTGTTGCCACCCAGCATAAAAAACTTCTTTAGACCTGGAGAGAAAAAAAAGAAGAGAGATGCTGCAATCGATGTTGCTCGAGCTATCAAACTTGACATTCTGATGATAAGAAGGATATTAACTATTCATGGTTTTTTGTGTCAACTATAGAGAGGACGAGCTTAACGAGTCTCTCAGGAGCATCGAGAACGCCGGAAAGACCGGTGACAAGAAGAATTGGGTTGTCATCGCTACCGGCAAGTCTTTCTATACTTCTCTCGACCGTGTTTGTGCTTGGAACTTACTTTCCTCCATGCGTCCACTCATTATCTGAACTGCAATCAACAGAATTCGACAAGATTCTTCGACTTCTTCAGCGACTCGCTGTTTCCACTCTTCCTGGAACGACCAACTACCTTCCTCCTCAGTTCATTACCGCCTTGATTTCCCTTCCTGATGACGTGGACGCTTCCCTTAAGGCCGAGAAGACGGCTGCTAAGAAGAGTTCGCAGGCTAACGCCAAGGCTCTCAACGGTATGAAACAGAAGGTTAAGAAGGCTATCAAGGAGAATGAGGATATGATCAACCTCTACAAGCAGGTTCGTCGCCATATCATCAGCTTATAACTTCGAGACAAATTTCTAAACTGACGCACCACATTTCTTCCTCATTTGTATCTTGCCTAAACTTTTGTCGTCCAGGACTCCGAGGCTTACACCCAGCAGTACCTTCTCTCGACCCGTGGTACGACCTCTGATGAACCCCCAGCCAAGGCCAAGAGGAGCAAGAAGGCCGCCAAGGGTGAAAACGAAGATGACGAGGAATTCATGACTGTTGGAAAGGGTGGAAAGGCTTTGGATCTTTCTAAGGAAGGTGTCTTTAAGACCCTCAAGACTATCCAGGAGGCTCGAGGAAAGAAGGTAATAGTCCTCGTACTATCGCAAAATTTGGTCTTCAATCTGTTCAACTCGATATTTGTCCTTTGAATTTTCATAACAGAACACCGACCGACGGGAGCAGGTCTCCATTCTTAACTCTCTCCGATCTGTCGCCAGCAACTCTTACGCCACTATCCGAATTCTTCTTATTCTTCTTTCTGCTCGATTCGATTTCAACCCTTCTATCCATGCCTACATGCCTATCGAGGACTGGACTAGCGCTCGAGCTGAATTGACCGAGCTTCTTGAGCTCTTGGTCAAGGAGAATGGCGCCTACCAGGTGGTTGAGATCCTTCCTGAGAGTGAGCTTGAGAAGGACGAGTGGGTTGAGAGGGCTGCTGGACAGAATGGAGAGGGTGAGACCGTCTGGATTAGAGGAAGCTTGATCGCTCTTGTCGACCGATTGGATGAGGAGGTAGGTTTTTAAATTATCTCTAAATTTGTCTTAACCTCTTTCGTGGTCAGAGACTAACGCGAAAAACCATGGTCTTGCAACTCGAACGCATCTATAGTTTACCAAGTCTCTCCAGTGGATTGATGCTCACGGTATGGAGTATGTTGAGCGACTCAAGGATGAGTCTGCTCTTTATGCCGTATTGGGTCTCTCCCAGCAGTGGTTTGAGAAGGTCAAGCTTGAGCAGAACGTGTCCCGAGTTGTCCTCCGACGATTGGAGCACGTCTACCTCAAGGTACGAGTCCCCTGTCTGAGATTATGCCTTCGATAAGCAATATTTACTGATATTTCCTGGTTTTCCTCTGTTCTGCTTCGTTTGCTCTATCTTCACAGCCTGACCCGGTTGTTCTCTACCTTGAGCAGGCTGCCGAGCAGGCTATCCCCTCTGTCACTTCATCCACCATTAAGCCTGCCGATGCCTCGCCTTCCGCACTGATCCATGCGCTTTGCGTGCATCTCTACAAGTCTGGCGATGGCTTGACCCGAACCCGGGCTATGTTGTCCCATATCTACCACCATGGACTCAGTGGCCGATACTATGAGGCTCGAGACATGCTTCTGATGTCCCATCTCCAGGGAGCTATCCAGCACGCCGACCAGGGTTCCCAGATCCTCTACAATCGAGCGATTGTTCAGCTCGGTTTAGCCGCTTTCCGAATGGGCTTGATCTCCGAGTGCCGATCAATTCTTCTTGAGCTCTTCGCGTCCCAGCGACCTAAGGAGCTTCTTGCCCAGGGTTTCCCTACTCAGAAGTTTTCTCAGACCACTCCGGAACAGGAGCGAGCGGACAAGCTTCGAACGCTTCCTTTCCATATGCACATCAACCTCGAGTTGGCCGAGGCTGCTTTCTTGGTGTCGTGCATGCTTTGTGAGATTCCTATGCTCGCTAAGGGAAGTGAGGATGAGAGCGGTCGAAGCTTGCCTTCAAGACCTTTCAAGAAGCTTCTTGAGCAGGCCGACAGACAGACCTTTATGGGTGCCCCGGAAACGACCAGGAACTGTATCGAGCAGGCCAGCAAGGCTTTGCAGAACGCCGATTGGGAAGGTTGCAGAGATTTGATCCTTCAGATCAAGGTCTGGTCCTTGCTTGGTGATGCTGCTGTCATCAACGAGATGCTTGCCAAGTACGTGTTGCTATCTTCGGTGCCGCAGTTTCTGACTGTGGTTACCTTCTTTCTTTATCTCAAAATACCATTAAGATCTTTGCTGACTGGAAGAGTGTAATTTTCTCAATTATCTTTACAGAAAGATCCAGGAGGAGGGTCTCCGAACCTACCTCAACACGTTCGCTCCTTTCTACGACACGCTCTCTCTCTCCTTGCTTTCCTCTACGTTCTCACTCTCGATGCGAAGCGTGACGTCGATCGTCTCCAAGATGATCCACAATGGAGTTTTACCTGCATCTCTTGACCAGATTGACCGAGTCGTTGTCTTCTACCGAGTAGAACAGACCCGGGTGCAGCAGCTCGCTCAGAACTTGGCTGACAAGGCCAAGCTCTTAAACGACAACAACCAGAAGGCGCTCGAGATCAAGCTTGGTACTGCCGGAGAGCGAGGCGAGCGAGGCGGTGAGCGAGGAGATGCCGCTGATGGTGGACGAGGCCGAGGAGAGAGGCGAGGTGCATCAAGAGGAAGGGGTGGCAGAGGTGGCAGAGGTGGTCGGGGTGCGTTCTCTTCGACACTTGGTTCCCAGAGGAGAGTGGGCACAGCAGCTTGAGTATCTATTGTCGTTCAGTAGATTTAGGTTTGATGTAGCAGATGTTGGGGTGTTTTTTTGTTCTATCTAATTTTTTTCAATGTCCGTTTTAGTTTTCTCTTGTTCATTTAAAAAGTATCAACATGGCAGAGTAAATATATGCGAGAGGTTTGTAAAAGAAACGAAAAAATGGTATAAAGTTGATCGCGCGGAACAAAACTCGAAGTTTCTAGTCGCCATGAGAACGAACTACCCATGAAGATCAGAGGAAGATGCTCTTCAGACGCATCTAAACGTAATGAATATCATCCCTTCCAATATAGTGTGGGTGGATTATCGTTCAAGACTCATCCTTGAACTAAGCCGACATCTTCCGCACAAAGTACTTGAACATCTGCTAACACACGTCCGACAGTCGTTCTGATCCAACACTAGAACAGATGAGTGTGACTATACCGGGTAGCCGAATCTCTTCCCAATATATTTCAGGCTCCAGCTAACACAATCGGTTGAGATCGTGAGGAACAAGAGTCTGAATCATTACATCAAATAGAAGGTAAACGAGTGTAGAAACGAGACAGACGGAAAGATACATTCGTATCTCGAACGGATAGTTCCCATAGTACGAGGATACTTTACAAACTCTAGCACACCGTTATGTTCTTCATATCTGCTATAACATACTGTAGAATACCCACTTAGGTGTCTAAAGACCCTCACTCACTGGATGGTATAGACGCTGTTGAAGAGAATAGATATTGCTCGATTGAGGAAACTAAGGGGCTTAATTGGAGTTGATTCTTATTTTCATTTATTTTTCATTTATTGTGGTTGGTCAGGGCCCGTTTCTACGGAAAAAAAATTCCCATGGCGGCGAGGGCGGTGGTCAGCTCTGGTCTCTAGTCTTCCGCTGCTCTTTTCCTCTTTTGTCCACCTCCTCAAGTAAGTAAAGATGGCTCCTACTAAGTCCGGTCTCCGATACGGCCAGTTCCCTGGCCGAGCGCTTGCTCAGATCCCCAAGGTCGCCCGACCTTCCCAGCGAAAGGGGGCCCAGAGCCAGAAGAACGTTGTTGTTCGATCCGTCATCCGAGAGGTGAGCTTTTGTCTTTCTTCGTTCTTTCAATTCTGTATCCGCCCAGAAAAATGATCAGGAATATGCCTGGAGAAAAGTTGTAATGGACAAGGAAAAAAAAACTTGCGACTTCAATTTTTCTTTCAGAGGCACGGTGAAGCTAGAGAGGTAGAAAAGAGGGATCAAAAGGAAGGTCGAAAGTACAACGTTTGGCTAAGTGCATTTCTCTTTTTCTTTCATAGGTTGCTGGATTCTCTCCTTACGAGAAGCGAGTTATGGAGCTCCTCCGAAACTCCAAGGACAAGAAGGCCCGAAAGCTCACCAAGAAGCGAGTACGTTGAATTCAAGCGTTTTTCTTCCCTGAAATCAGACCAAAAGCGTTACAATGAAAGTTTGCAGAACTGATTCGATACTTTCTCGTCCTTCAACATCTATCTTCCCATCAATCTTTTCAAACTATCTTTCCGATCCTGCTCCTCGTTCTTTTATGTAAACCCGTTCATCATTCATCACCAAACCCGCTGTCACCTTTCTTCTTTCCTCCTTTCTCACCTCAGCTTGGTACGCTCCTCCGATCCAAGCGAAAGATTGAGGAGCTCCAGGCCGTTATCCAGGAGTCCCGACGAGCCCACTAAGCGGCTCGCCCTACTTCAGGATGGTCTTCACTCTCTCTCTTTCCCGACTCGACCAAAATTGAGCGAGAAAAATCAAAGGAGGGAAGAAAAGGCCGTTTGGACCGGGTGTGAGTTGTGCGGATGGAGTAGTATGGATTATGGAATCACGATCTTCTGTTCCCAATTACCCCCTTTTCCTCAACAAGCAGAAACAAAAAGCAAGAGAGGCGGATTATAACGAAAGATTTTGTTCAAAGGATTCATTGGGGCTGATGGCATTGCGAAGACCTGAGGGAGAAGGGGTGCCTTGCGAAGTGACAGGAAATCTAACATCTCACAGACTAGTCCTTGGTGACACTCAGGCTAACGGCTCATCGACAGAGTTTAGTCAACCATATCTTCACATCTAACTAGCATGGTCCTCTCCATCTTCCTTTTACAAATACCAAAGAGACAAACCGGAAAGAGCAGAGTGAGATGTCTGCCTTAGATCTCCCTAGGTCTGAGATCTCGTCTATATTTCAGAATATTCTGTCACTGGCTTCATTTTTAGACGGGTTCTGCTAACCAGATTTCATGCCTAATCATTCAGATCACTTCAGTCTTTTTTTTTCAAACATGAAAAGATGGGAACCAACCGTTTCATTCACGTAGCTGATCTGTCCTGGTCGTTCGTATTGATTCTGAGGGTTTGTCCTCTGAATGCCTGTTTAGCGTTTGCAGTTGACCGACTGCAGACTGTTGACATAGGTCTTTGTCAAACGGGGATTGCTGACTCTCATTAGCCCAACAATCTTACCCCAAATCAAGATATCTTTGAGGAAGGGGTATGGTAACCAAAATGAACAGTACAATATGCTATGCAACATAGGAAACAGTCTAAGAATGAATTTGGTGGGGCATGAAGGTATGCTATTGATCATGATAAAGTACAAAATAGATGTAAAGGGGGACTTGAGAATGAAATGAGATAGGCACGTAAAAAGGTGTCAAAGCAGAGAATCATTACGGAGCGGGATGAAACACTAATTAGGTCTTAAGAAACTTGATAAGGAAGACACATACGCAACGGATATACGAGCAAGAGGAGCTCGTCAAAAGCATGTCTTGTTTAATTTCTACTGAACAAGTTCTTCACCTTTTCTGATCCAGCTTTTGAATACTTTTTGATCTTTTCACCACTCGAAACTTTGGTAGGTGAGGTTACGCTAAAAGGATCGCTGTCATCCCCGCTCAACATAACGGTACTCCTGCTGTCTACCTGTCGCTTGACCGATAAGCCCGAGGTAGATCTCCGAGGGAGAAACCGAGAAGAGGCTGTTGTGGAGAAGGGTGTCTCTTTTGGGCTAGAAGACCCATTTATGTCTGAATGGAAGGACGAGGTTGAAACGAATAAACTATGCGGACGATCTGTTGTCAATGATGGGCTCTTGTCGATTGAGCTAGGGTTCTGATGGTTAAATGAACTACTTTGGAAACTAAGGCCTCGGCGAGATGAACCCGAATCAGCGGATAATAAATTTGTTGGCGTCGAAAGAATGTCTAGGTGAGGAGAAGTCGCCGGCTGAGGGCGATTGGTCCAACGTATGATTGTTCGGGAGCCTTTCGACCTATTCGATTCGTCGTGATCGGAACTCCTGCTGCCTTCGCTTGTTAGAAGAGGCCCGGAAGCTCTTCTTTTGATGAGACCAAACCGATACCGGTCCACTACACCTCGAGACAACAAAGTGGATCCTTTCGTTCCGTTCTTTTCCGCCAGACCTGGCCGAGGCGTCTCGATCAAGTCCCAATCGTCATCATCATCATCATCGTCGTCTTCATCACCATCGCCACCAACGAGGCCGTTATGAATCATATCATCATCATCGACGGCTAAAGCAGGATACTTACAGAGTCGATCTATAGAAGAAGGAACCAGCGCAATCAAGCCAATCGCCGACAGTGTGACGGGACGATCAAATAGCACATCATCCTTCCTCTGTTCATTTGATAGGGATGAAGAACCAACATGCGAAGTAGATCCGTCCAGTATATGGCCATGGTTACAGATGACGGATTGCAGATCGGTAGGTGAACGAGCACCTCGCTCAGACACCGAATTGTATTCTATGTCAAGATCCGCTCCAGACATATATGCGCTGGGCTGACCGAACGGGTCTGTAAGCTCATCTTCCTCGTGAAGAATACTGGTGGCGTCCAGTTCTCGAAAAGAGTAGCCATCGAAAAGGCTTTGTCGATCGCCAAAGTGAGCTGCAGCAGCTGCATTCTGAGGGGACGGAGCAGCGGCAAGGCCTAAGGGTGCAAAGACCATATCACAACACATCAATCACTCAACTTAAAAAGAGGAAAACATATGTTTTCTTCAAAACTTACCACCACCTTCCTCAGCCTCAACGGAGGGTACCATATCCAAGAACGACTCGTCGAAATTTCGAAGATCTCTTTCGTTCTTCTTATGAAGAGAAAAGAAAGGGGATAACCAGTGTCAATCGAAGCATATCTTCAGATCAGAGATTAAAAAAATTCTGAGAAGAGGCGCATACATCTGTCGGAGGTGCATAAGGAGGAATATAACGTTTATGGTAGATATGACCCCAATCAATCATCGAAAAGTACGGGTGGTTCTTAACTTCAAGGCCATCAAACAAATATCAGAACTTAGATCGCGCGTTTACGATAAATGAGATTGAAGACCATACTTCGGGGTTCTTCAAGACGAAGAGCCGGATTACGTTGCAAAAGCTAATACAGAAAGAGCGGCAAATCATGAAGTATAGGGTCATTGAGTGAGTTTGATCAAGCTCTGTGTAGGCTCAGACTCACCCCACGGAGTAGACTTTTTGTATCCTGATCAAACGGTCGATCTTCCGGAAATAACAGCTTGTCGTGTAATACACGGTGATACATATTTGCCTTTGTTGGAACCAATTCAATAAGGTAAATTCTCGTTTAGAGCGCATGCTAGTAACAGGCTATGGGGACGGGATCTATCCTTACATGGTTAGGGGCATAAAAAGGGGTCTTAGAGGGTATGATGCAAGATGGTTAGTAGAAAATCTCATCAGTTATGTATAATTTCATACCCGTTCACTTCTTCAGATTTTGACGGGTACTTACTATTCCTACAAGCATCTAGATCAAATCTCAAATAATATACCACCAAGTCAGACAAAACCATCTGAGCCTAAGAAAGTAGGAGAATGTCTACCTCGTAAAGCACTGTCCCAAACGACCACCAGTCTATATTATAAGTGTACGAAAATCCTTGGATGACTTCTGGAGCCTTTAAATCACCGATTGAATTGACAGGTGTTTTTGGCGTCAAATATAGATCTTGATCGGAAAGATCTGAGAGAATGCGCTGCAGAAGACTCACTAGATACTCTGCTGTGCCTAAGACACCATCAGTTGCAAGGTATTGACGAAATCAGTATGGTGTTGATTAGATCTGCTTGCATCTTTTCAACCAATCTTTCCAGAAGGAGAGAAAAAGATGCCTTACCACAAAACGTGTTAGTCGAGTCTATCGACCCATCGCCGGCATATTCTTCCTCGTCGATCGGCCTTTTCTTATTAGGATCGCGATTATCCTCGAGTTGGAACTGTGAAATGGTTCCGTTACTTAGAATGACAGGAGAGATCGAAAGGGATTTCATGGAAAAGTCTGGTAGATGAATCGGTAGAAGCGACATCACATCAATTATCAATTCTTCCTGAGGTGCGCAGAAGAGACTTGAAAAAGACCCGACCTTTCGACAATCCAAAATCAGTCAAGACAAGATGTCCGGCTTGGTCAAGCAGGATATTCTCCGGCTTGAGGTCTCTATATATAATCTAGAGAAGCCAACAAAACAGATAACGAACAGATATGATTCCTGACTTCAGCCTTAGCTTGTGAGAAAGATTGGGGAAGAAGAACATACACCTGATGCGTGTAGTCCTTGGACACCTTCCACCTTTTTGGTGACGACGTTAGGAGATATGTGTATATACGACCTTTGCAACCTCTGAAAATAATTAGAAAAAGGACGTACAATCTCTGCAGCATAAAACCGCGCGCCTGCATGAAGAGAGCAGAGAGACGTTAGTCAAGTAAGACCAGTACAGTCTCGACAAGCCTTCAGAACTTTGGGCAAAAAGAGCGAGGGATAAAAGGAAGCACGTACGGTCTTTCTCGAATCTACCCCATCTGCCTAACTGCGTAGCTAAATCTCCTCCAGGATGAAAGTCCTAACGAACCGCAAAAGAAACGAAATCAGAGACAAACTGCTTTAGTTATATTTTGAAAATAGAAAAACTACAATCGTTGCACCAAAACGAAGACGACAGGAACTGACTGACCATGACAAGGAACAAATTATGCGCGTCGTGAAATGAGTGATGTAGATGAACAACAAAAGGGTTTTGGACCTCCTTTGACATTCGTTTCAACACAGACTGTTCGGTCAATGTATGCTGTAGCTCTTGGTGCACCAGAACATGATCTGTTTTGTATGTGATGTCCGTGAAATCCATAAATACCAAAATGTAGTGTTAACAATTTGAAGGGATACAATCAAGGTTGGTCGAAACAGGATAGGACGAACGCTTGACAATAGATTTCTGATCTCGGTAATGAGATTCATCGTTAGCCAAGAATCATAAGAAGCAGGCCAGTCAAACCGAAAGAGAGACGAGCGACACACACCAAAGCGTAGACCTGGCCTCCTGGCGTAGCCTTGTCCCGAACCAACAAGACCTTTGATTTTAAATGGGATTCGTGAACAGTTAGGCTCATTCCAATCTAACCAACCTGCGAGAAAGACTCTACTGACCTTGCCAGCGCAGCCTTTCCCCAAGACTCTTATCAGCTCAAAATCCGAGATTTCTGTTTTCTTCTTCCTCTTTTTCCCTTCTGCCGGCCCTGTCTTTCTTGAAGGTGTTGACAAGGACGCGGCCGATTTGTTCGACAGATTTCCTTGCTCATCCATGCCGGTTCGTCCTGGTAATTTTGAGTGAAAATATCTGAGCACGTAAGCCAAAGACCGAAGAGACTCTGGCTAAAGAGAGTGTCGTGATAAGAGTCAAAAGATTCAAACTATCTTTGTTGTTCATTCGTTCTGTTCACTTATAAGGAAACACAAAGAGATATCTGACCAGAAAACCAGGAACAAAAATCAAGGGGAAAAAGGGGGGTGTTAAGAGTTGGCTGCGCGCAAGTTTCGTGCCATTTTCTTTCTGTTGACTCGCTTATAGGGAAGACAATTCGGAAGATGAACATATATATATGTGTATTTTTAAATGGTACGGTAGATACGTCTGTTTTTCCAAAAGATATTATTCCAGATGAGTTTGGTCGGGCATTATACACGACAGATCGAGATGTAAGAAGGCAAAGGGGGGCAAGAGGGGTGAAGAAAGAGAGGACAGGATGAGATTAAAGGAAAACCAAAACAATCCGCCTAGTCGAACCAGCGACAAGACAAGTTTAATTTCGGAGTCTTCGGACCCTAGCCCAAGGAGATGAACGGTGGGACCTTCGAGTGACTGCATCCGAAGAAACGGCAGCAGCGCTCTCAGTCGAAGTTTGAGCAGAATCTATCATGCTTGCCAACGGAATGTCCAACAAGGCAGCATCGGACACATAGCTTTCTGCGGGCTCTGTCCAGTTGGAACCAGTGGGGATGACGATGCCGACAGTCGTATTCTTCTCTTCGGTCGTCACGATAGTGACCAAGGTGTCATTTGCAGCAAGGGTCTCATTGACGGTAGATGTCCAACTAGGAAGATTAGAAGCCGAGGCCGAGGGAGCAGGGGCGGAGGCCGAGGCGGACGAGAAAAGAGTTCCGATCGTGATGGTGTCGTTGACACTGGAAAAGGTGTAGCTGGACGAATCGGTCAACGCAGAAGGAATCGTGTCTTTACCGGTCACTGTAACCGTCACTGAACTTGCAGATGCCGCCGAGGTGGGAGCGATGTCAGCTGAGGAAGCTGAGACGGAAGGTTGTGAGAGAGAGTATCCAAACGATCCATCAGATTTCTCAACAGGAACAAGACCCAGAGTCATTGTAGGCAGAGCGGCCGTCTCAGTAACAAAGATAGAGGTGGTCTGGGTGGCAGTCTGGGTGGCAGTCTGAGTAGTAGTCTGGTAGACTGTCTGGGTCTGAGTTTGAGTCTGAATCTCATCTTCAGTCTCGGTGACATAAAGGGTGACGGTAGCAGCAGGCGTAGAAGTCTTATCAATTTCAGACCCGGAAGTGGACTGTCCGGTCTCGGTGGTTGGCTCGGACTCGGCCTCGCTGGAAGACTCATCAGGTGCAGGATAGGCGATGGCAGCGGCAGAAGCAGAAGCAGAAGCAGAAGCAGAAGCAGAAGCAGATGGGGCAGATGCTTCCGTGGTAGCAAAAGTCTCGGGGAATTCAGCGGTAACAGACGATTCGAACACGGAAGCAGTAGCAGAAGGCTCGATCCAGGCAGATGTAACAGGAGCAGAAGGCTCGACCCACGTGGGCAAGGCAGATGCAGAGGGCTCATCCCAAACGACCGTAGTCGAGTTGACGGGAACGGTCGAATTGGTTTCGGTGTCAGGAATCTCGGCAACGAGGGGGAGGACCAGGGTGCCGGTGATGTTACTGAAAGTAACATTTGTTCCGTTGATCAACACGGTCTGGGCGGTTCCGTTGGTAGAAGAAATCGTCGTATTGTCGAAGTAGAGGGGCTGGGTGACATTGACAGTTATATCAGGGAAAAGAAGGGTACTGTTTTGGGGAGTGAACGTGTAGTTCCCAAACTCTACCACAGTGGTATTGTCATACGAGACACTCGTACTGTTCCAGGCGACCCCGGAAGCAGACGAGTTTCCGGAGGAAGAGATAACGTCGGGTAGCGCCACAGTCTCGTTGGTCGTTGAAAGAGGGAGCGTATCCGAACCGGACGTCTCATTTGAAAGCAAGGTAGGCTCGGCGAGCTCGGCAGTGGCCGTCCCGGAGGGTGCGCCCATTGATTCACTGGATGTGGGAACGAAGGATACAGTAACATTTTGAACCGAGTCGGAATCCCACACAGTGGTCTCATTCCAGGCAGAGGTTTCGTTCCATGCCGTGGATACGTTGTCCTGTCGACGAACGATGGGCTTGGCCGAGGCGATGGTGACGACCTGGAGAAGGGAGAGGAAAAGGAAGGTAGTGGACATGATTAAGAAAAAGATTGAAAGATATTGATTTGAGATAGCTGAGGAGCGAGTAAGGGGGTGACGCCGGGTCCAAGTAAAATTCTGAATTGGAAAGGAAAAGAGTAGCAGATGAATGAGTTGGATGTGTAAGAGATGGTTAACCTTGTGCGCAGAAGACTTACTAAAGAATGTGATGAGTTCTTGAAAGAACAAAGAGAGCCAGCTCTTGCTTATTGCTAGTTAGGGAGGAGAGAGAAAGAGAGAAAGACAGTGGATGATTGTTAAGAGGAAGAAAAGAATAGAGCTTGTACTCTACGTTTTATAGGATTAAAGAAATCAGCCCAAAACTAGTGAAGATGTAGAGTAGATTGTTCAATCAACAAAGCGCTTCTTGTAGATGATTATGAAATAATGGAGTAATGTAATAGTGCGATAGTGTAGCAGTGTAATGGTGTAATAATGCAAGACGTAACATATCTCGATCTCTGTCAAATTGCTGTGCAAGCTACGTCTATATAAATTCACGTGCGAGTCTGACGTAAGCTTTGATACCCTCGGGCATGGCCATTCCCCATCCCCGATTGCCGGACGACAGCCGAAGACGGCCGTCCGATCGGTTTGCCCTGACCGCACACGCGTGCTCGGCAAGAGAAGAATACCTGATAATCCTTCTCTGTTAGTTCAATCTTTCTTTTCTTTCTTCTATCGTCCATCTTGTTTTCTTTTCCTTATATATACTGACTTGCAGATACGTATCAACTCACGCCAACGCATATTGACCCATACACAGAGATTCTCAGACAGCCATGTCATCCACTTTGTCTTATCAACCATGGCTTCAAGCTGTATTGACGAAATCACCGGAAGACACCATTAAACCGTTCAATTTTTGGAACATGGGCGCTGTACCAGTAGGTTATTCTTTATTTCCTTTTTATTTTATTTTTGTCGAACATCACTTTCGAGAACAGTATGCTCATGAGCATGTTATATCTCTACTTTCCTTCTCTGTTTCGCTTTTCCTAGCTCTCTGGCTCGCCCGTTGATTCTGCCTCTAGCCCTGAATCTACCGAGGAAGGCGTTTGTCTGCCAAACAAAGAGAGCCATCCAGATCACTTGACCGGATGGGAAAACTATTTTAACCAGGTAAGTCTATCGACTGATATCTCGAGCATACGTATAAACTTCTACATCTAGTCCTTTGGTGTACCTAACCTTGTTTCTTTTTCTTGCTTGCTCTTCAATTCTACATAGCCGGACTTTATTTCCTCTCCTGATTCTATCTTGACCTCGCCTTCCTCGGTGACAAACTCTCTTCCTGGTGATAGTCAACCTTCAAACTTTCCTCCCCATCTCGTCATGGCTTCTCTATCCCAGACGTCAGAGCCTGTCAATCATAGTCCTGCGGAGAACGCCTCGGAACTGGCTACCTTCTCGACACCGTTTGTCAGTCTACTCGACACCTTTTCTCCGTTGCCTCTTGGAACACAATCCGCATCCCCGCGTTCAACGGAAAGAGAATCCCCCGATTTAAAACACGAAGCTCAGGATGAAGTCAAGGAGAGCGAAGGAGATGATGATGGTGAGGAGGAGGAGGAGGAGGAGGAGGAGGAGGAGGAAGAGAGTGAAGATAGCAACCACCACCCTACTGAAAAGAGAGTTGCCGACTCGTCTTCGTCAACTGCTTTCGATGCAGCTATCGGAGTGCCTCAACGAGCTCCCAAACAGACAGCGCGCCGGGTTGCAGGTGGACATCTCATGAGCCGGGTAGTTATCGAAGCAGGAGAAGAACGCGGACCGGACGATGAATGGAGACCCTCGTGAGTGATCTTTGTCTTTTGTTTCTCTTATCTTTCGTTTGTTCACCGCTCTTTCCTTTCGTTTCCTTGCTCAGTCCGGAAGAATATAAGACTCTTTCGTCGAAGCAGAAGCGTCAGCTTCGTAATAAGATCTCCGCCCGAAATTTCCGAAATCGAAGAAAAGATTACATCACTGCTCTCGAGGGACATCTTGGAGAAAGAGACCGGCTGATAGCCGCTGTGAGGGATGAACTAGGTAGCACAAGGTGGGAGAATGATGCGCTTAGGTTAGTGTGGAATCTGTGTCCATTTTTTCTCTTTCTTTTTTCTTCTCTTTTTCGATCATTGACCGGTGACTGACGACCATAAAGTATTCATGATATCGTCTTGTTTTCCCATTTAGACGAGAGATCATGGCATTAAAGAACGCGGTAAATCTCAAAGGGTCGTCTCCTACCAACATATCCGCCCCTCTTCCGTTCACTGGTACGACCGTGAACCCATCCCAACTCCAGGGAACACCGCCCTCTTCTCAGTCTACTGACAGGGCTCTGTCCTCCTCTTCCGCCGCCACTACTACCAACACCACCTCGGCGCCTCAGCCGAACCTCAACCCGCTATTCAACTATCACACCCCGATCACTCACATCCCGTTCCACATGACTCAACCTGTCAGCTTACCCACAGGAACCTCCCAGACCGGCACATTTGACCAATTCATCGACAGCACGCCTTTCGGCGTCCGAAACGAAACCGTCGACGCTTGGAAGAACCAACTGTGGACCCGGTTGGCCAGGGAAGAAGCTTGGGGAGCAAACAACTCTGTGACGAACATTGGTCTCAAGCCTGCATTCTGGTCATCATCCGCTTCCTCCGTGGCCTCTTCGCCATCACCATCATCAGGATCGCTTGGAGCAATCTTCGCCGTACCATCGCACAAGGCTTCTTCTATCTCCGCCCCGCCGCCGCCACCATACAAAGAAACAGAGCCCTCCCCGATGGACGAGACTGGATTTGTTTCCTCGCCTTATGCCTCTGGATCTGGCTGGACGATCGCTAACCGAATTTCCAAAGCATTCATCGACGCTTTTGTCACACCTGTCCCTGGGCTGACGCCTCCTCCCGCTCATTCGTCTATTCAACAGACCGATACCGACAAATTGTCCTCTCCGTCATTCAAGCAGAAAGTCAACCATCATGTATCACACCAGTCATATGGTTCGTCCGCCGCACTTAAAGCGGGCGGTTCGTTCGATTACGATAAGCTGGCTTCCTTACTAGCCGGTCGATCAAGAATCGAGATCGTTCCCAACTCCACGCCCATCGATTCGAAATTGAGCAACGGACCGGTTTCTTTTTCCTCATCGGTGGCTCATTCGAGTACCCCTAAGGATGCATGTAGGACGTTGGAGCTGTTGATGCAAGGTCTATCCTTAGGATCACTGGGTTCATGCTCTGTCTCTAGATGAAGGATAATGGAACCAAGCGTTATAGCTTGAATTTGATCTCCCCTTCTCTCTGTTGCTTTTCTTTCTTTATTGCTTCCTTCTTTCAGAAATCTTAGACTATGTTGTATCTGTCAACCTCAGTAGTTGAAATTATTGATAATCCCCTCACCCCATCTCCCCATATTTCATCACCTATTTCATGTTTCGATTTTGTTCTGATATAGTTTAGTTCAGTTTGGTCTAGCTCTTTTATATATATTTATGTATATTATAACGACAGTTCTCTTCTCGGATGTTCTTTCTTCTCTCTTTTATGTGAGGAACAGTTTTGTCTGTCTGTGAATATTCAGGACAGAACAAAGAACAAGGAAGGGAAAAAAAGATGGGATACATATCAAGCCAAGCACTCTGTCAATAGCAATTCTGGGGAGGGGAGCAGAGAAAAGTACATAAGAGGCAAAGGTAGAGAGAAAATTAAAAAAAGATACCTTAGGAATACAGAGAAAACTAGTAGCAGATTAGATCCAACACGAGTAGAAAACAAAGGGGCAGGAGAAAGAGAGAAGGAAAAATTAACACCCGAGAGTTTTACAAGAGCGCCGTGTATGTGCGTGTCCTATTTTAAACATTCAGAGAAAAAGAAGAAGAAGAAGAAGAAATCGAGAACGAAATCCCTATGATAGGCAAGGAAAATCCAACTCTTCTTTTCTTTTTTCTTTTATTATTTTCTTTTGTTTACCTCTTCTCTTTCTTCATGACGACATTTCGGTTGAGGTAAGACCAAAGTTGAAAATGACAGGTCCAGCAACGGTGTTTTCATCGGATACATTGGCGACGGCTCCTAGAAAATCCGAACGAGCAGAAGAAACCCTCTTTAGCGATTGAGATGAACGAAGATAGAGGAAAACATTGTTCAGGGAAATACATACCAGTGGTGGTGACGACTCCGTATGCAATACCCTGAAGACCCTCTGGAAGGGTGACGGTCTCATCCGAGGCGATAGGGAGGAAGAACGACTTCAATTCAGAGTATACGACGACTACAGGAAGAAGAACCCAATATAAACCAATCGTATATTTTTGTTTTTGTTCCGATCAGCAACAACGAGTGACATGTCCAGTCCGACAAAAGAAAGAAGGGGAAAAAAAGATGAGGGAGAGAGAAAAGAGGTCAACGTACGGGCCTCGGGGGTTCCGGTAGTAGGGAAATCAAGCGTGATCTTATCACCGGCAGTGTACGAAGTCTCCTTGACAGTGACAGCAGGGAAAGCCTTAACGGGCAACGTTGGGTTGGCTGGATTGGAAAACAGTGTAGTTTGAGTTAAAGGCGCAGAAAAGAGAGCGGGTTTGAGATTAAGGAGAAAGAAAGAATAACGAACTGTCTGGGCAGCTAGTAATGAACGCGGCGGCGATTGAATAGACGTCAGAGAATCCGAGAGGAGTATCGTAGGGTCCTGACCAAGGGCTACTGGAGAGACCAACAGAAGTCACCCAGGCCTGGTGTCGAGCCTCGACAGTCAAGATGGCTCCTGCGGCGGTCTAGAAAAAGGTTGGAACAAAGACTGAGTATCACAAACTGTTTTCTAAAGAAAATAAGCAAGAGTGGAAGGACGTACGACATAGTCAGGGTTGGTAATCTTGCTGGCAGCTCCAAGGTATGCAGAGACGCCGACATTTTCAATCACACTCGAGAGCTATAGGCACAGTAAGATGAATCAGGATAAGCTTCTGGATTATGTACTGTATGAACAGGAGGGAAAAGGGTGGAATAAACAGATACTCACAGCAAGGAATCCTTTGGGATCAAGAGCATCAAGTCCAAAGCTGTACGTGCAAGGCTTGGTCGCAGCGTCTCCCAGAGCAGTCTGGAGGAAAGCGACGTGTGAAGCCTCGTGCTGGCCGACTGTGGAGTGCGAGAGGAAGTCAGTGATCGGGAAGAAAGGAGGAGATGAACGGATGAGGAAGAAGATCTTACTCTGAACGACTCGGTCTCGGACCCAAGGCTTGTAGCCTACCGAGGTAAACGCATCGACGTCAAACTTGGACAAGGCCTCAGTATAGAAAGCGTTCTCCAAACTGAAGGGAAGATGGATGCTCTATCTGGTCAGATTGACTTTCTCACTTGGCACAAAAGAAAATGTAAATATGGAACGAACTGCTCGAGAGTGAGAGCGTATTGAAGAATTGTGATATCAATGTCGTCTCCCCGGGGGGATATAGGCCCGGCGGAGACAAGTCCTGCGGTGGCGACAAGGGCAGCAAGAGCGGTGGTGGCGGAAATCATGATTATAGAAATTTAGAAAGAGTAGTAGGTGAGATGGTTTGAGAATGCAGTAAGGTCGTGAGGATGTGTGGATTAGATGAGTAAAGAAAAGAGAGAAGAGAGAGTCTGAAAAAGAAGAGAAAAGAGAGAGCTTTTATGTGTTTTTTCGAGGGGTTAGGATCTCAAGACGAACCCTCCGAGGGGAAGAGTGGATGAGCAAGACAGAACCGGATGAGAACAGATTCCCGATCACTTGTCCATCCGAGCTTTCAAACACACGCCGGTCAGGCCGATGATAGAATCAAATCGATCGAAAAGCACTGCACAAAGTTCCAAATAGGAACTACAGGCCAAGGACCAAGAAAGGAAGTGAGGATCTGCCTAGTAGGAAGGAACGTTAAAGTGGAACGAGTGAGCAGTATGAGGAGTGTGCATGTCCGGAGAAATGCTTAGTTCGGCCTCCGGTGTGTGTGTGCCTACAGAATTTGCGATCACCCTTAACAGAGAGAGAGAAGAAGGATTGGCTAAAAAGAGAGTTGCCCCATCTAATTGGCCATTCCCTCAGTCAGCTGACGGAACCGATGCTAACGATGAAGACATGGGTGAGTATGAGTCTGTCTTGGGTTGGTCAGGTCTGGTCTCAAACGACCGATCAGCAATGGGCACGAGATGGTGAGCCAACCAAGTAAAAGCAAAGGTGACAAGCAAGACAATGACGGGCAAGACTTTCTGACAAGAATTCTTCAAAACAAAATAAAATAAAAATAAGAGAAGATGCTGGGCTTCTTCCTGGTCCATCGGCCGCCGATGTCGAACGCCGGAGGACCGAAAGATCGCCAGTCGAGTTACTGTCTTGGCCGTACCTATCAACGCCTTTTCGGCTTTCCCGGCTCACTCGATCATTATTTCGGCCCGATCGATTGTCCTTGATGATGTCACTATCCATCGCTCTTTTTGTTTTTATTTTGCTTCCATCGGATTGATTGGCAATCTCTATTTACAGACCGCAGATCATTAATTTTAACAAGATAAATATGGATAATGCTGGTATTGTTTAAGTTAGAATTTTACTAGTGAACGAATATGAAAATGTACGTATGCTAATAGAGAGAAGATTCTCAAGTAAGAAGAAAAGTCCCAAAAGAGACTGTATATATATTTCCATCAATCACTTCTCCTTGGGACTCTCTCTGTCCTGGCTTTCCTTTTTCTGCGCACGCTTCCTCATCAATAAGCTGAAAATGGGAATGGTGATCAACGAGAGAACTAAGAGAGAAGGAAGAGGGATATGATGACACTAGTCAGTTTCATCGCAGAAAGGAAAACAGAAAGGAAAACAGAAAAGAAGTTTTCCTGAGCAACCCACCTATCCAAGCCAACAACACCCCGGCATTTCGCCCCAAATGGTTCTTTGTATTGAAGATGATCGTTCGTACGGCGTCCGAAAGATTCAAGAAAGGGAGTCCATAACCAATACGGTAGATCACATTGCCGGACATTGGGATCGGAACAGATACTTCCGACCTGGGTAACCGAGTCGGACAAAGATGTCGTCAGTTGTGCACAGCGGCGGGTAACGGAGGGTTTAGAGATGGAAACTATCAAACATACACATTGATAATGATCCAAGCAATCAAAAAGAATGCCATGAACGGTGGCCCGATCAGAGTGATCACTGCCTCGGTCGCGAGCCCTAGCGCCGCCATACCCATCCACACAAAGACAAACCCTAGGACGAAGTGATGGACGAACCAATGCAGTTAGCATGCTTGGATTGCTCTTGAAGAGCGAGGATCAGATTCTGACTCACAAAGAAAGAAACCTCCTGCGTATGTGTACTTCGCACCGAATGGAAGCTTGAAAGGCCTGGAGAAGGGGGAGAGAAAAAACAGCCGTGCACGAGCATCGTTCTCTGGTCAGTCGTGTTTTCTGTTCTCCAAATTTAACAGGGCTCGCAGACACAACAAGCGATACGTACAAGTCAATCATAGTGTAGAAAAAGGCAACAAATATGTAGCTGATCAAAGGAGTAAAAATTCGCATCATAACGAGCGATTTGAATTTAAGGTATGGTGCAAGAGGAGCATATCCCGAAAATCCGGCCATCGTCTATTAGTCCAACGAGTGGACAGAATGAAAGCAATGGTGGGTCAGTCATCAGTCTTTTCATACACAGGAATCGCATACAAGTAGATTCAACTTACTTGAATGAAAGCGAGGACTGCAGATGAACGGGAGAAGAAAAGGCTGGCTCAGTCAATATGTCTTTGTCGTCGATGGCTTTTCGTATCCTTTCTTCTTAACTTACTAAGCAAGTAGATTAATCCAACAAGATCGACGGCAGTTGCAACCGGCGAGCTGAACGGTCGAAGATCGTGTTGACTCCTGAATTTTTTTATGGGAATAACCAATTCAGGCCGAATCGTCACATCGATCAGAAAGATACCGCGAGAAAGACTTTGTTGAAAGAATGGTCTCGACTCACAGTCCATAAGGAGCAGCGATCGTGCCTTGCGCCTGAGTCAATAACGTCATAGCTGTTGTATTTCCCAAGTTCTGTGTAAGGTAAGATGCTGTCGAATTTGTCGAGGCTTGTTGAAGTGCTATATGCGTTGGTAAAACAGAGAAAGAAGAAAATGCAGAGAACGCCTAATTTAGAGCAGAACAAATAGTGTATAGGTCAAAATGGAATCTATCACTCTACCTGGTTGGATGAGAGAGGCGATCTGAGCGAAGACCACTTGTCGATACGCGTTCTCATTTCGACCACTCTCAAATAAGGCAGAGACGGCCGAGGTACCCTGTCGGGCAGCCAACAGCAATCTTGTTTAGCAAATCAAACGCTGAGACGCGTCCAGTCAAAGTTTTAGAGAAATCATATCTACGAACAGTATAGGTCGTGTTCCCTGTCTGTCTGGCGGCTAGCAAATCTGCGTCAGCTCCAGGGTTTACTGATTGTGTTTGAGGTCATTTATATATACGTATATATATATTTCAAGAGGAGGGGAGAGAAGAAAGGTGAAAACGTAACAAAACGGTAAGTCAATGGACCAAGGTAACCACACACAAGATGATGTTTGGCTGAGCAATTGACGTACCTATCACGATCAGCCAGGCCTCTTGCTCAAGTAAGTTGTTCACAAGCTCTTGTGTGACGTTTCCTCCAAAGGCAGCGCCGGTGAAGCGGCTAGAATCTTGGATCTGCCAGTTCATATGAGAAGTCGACTCAGCTACGGCTGTCTGAACAGCACTCTCGAGGGTCGCGAATGCTACGGAGCTGGAATCATCAAGGTTGACAATCCAGGCGGACAACTTAGATACATGTAGCTGGGTCTTCCATAACCCACCCCTATTGGCAAGAATTGATGTCGGTCAGAACAGTCAGATTAAATCGACGCGAGGCATTCATGCTTGAGAGAGCTACTTGCCAGTAAAAGGGGAGACACTGTCGACCAAAAAGTCCAAAATGAGAAGAAGAAGAAGAACGGAGATAAAACACGTAAGCTAATCTCTCGAAAAAAGATAAGAGAAAAAAATGGCACGAACCATCCATGCAAAAATAATGGTGAGAACGCAAGCCCCGACCATGGATTTGATATACTGTTTTCTCAGTGCCGCTACCTTTGGATCCTTTGACCAAAAATCATTCGAATACTTCTCTGGCTGTTTATCGTGCATCGTCTGTGCCTCTGAATCTTGATCAGACATGATTCCAGTGGTGTATGTGTATGTGTATGTGTGTGTGTGTGTGTGTGTGTGTGCGAAAGAGAGAGTGAGTGAGAGTGAGAGAGAGAAAAACTATTTAACTTGAAAGCATTTCGGATTCAAACAAGGTGGGGTTCTTTCGTAAGATCACGGCGTTCTTTCCGGCCTTAGAAAGCACTCCGCCGGCCATGAGACTTGTACGGATCCCGCGACCGGTGGGCCCGATAAAGCCTAGGCCGGATATCACGTGATAGAGATTACGTGACTGAAACATTGTTACATCTAATCAAGTAACCATGGGCGGCAACGATAAAGACAACATACTTACCTACTAACCATCTACTGATCGAGTTTCGGGGGCCGGTCTATGACATTTTAAACAGAGAAATAGGAGTTGAGCTGATGGCGTTTAGAACGGCCAATAAAGTCCTACTGACGCTCCTCTTTGGAACTGATTCTCGATCATTCCTTCCGATTAGCCTCCGCTCTAGCTTTCTAACTCTTTACGCAATTGGCGTTCTTTCTTGTTGGACGCGTTTGTTTTGATTTTGTACGGCGAATGGATATGTTCTATTTCCCTGTTCTTCCAGACCACAGTAGTCTTGGAACACAAGAGTGTGGTTCCTCACTGCTGAGTGCCTTGGCAGATTCTAACATGAATGAAAACATCAATACATCCATCTCGGAGAGATTTCGAATTGTATAAAAGCCAGCTGACCGTGCTCGAACTTTTTTCCACTTCTCCTCTTCTTCATCATCCTCAGCATCTAATCACCTCTACACCTTGGGACTGCCTACTAACACTCTCTTTTTTCCTTTATACAAACACGCTCCTTTCAACCAGTACACGCCTAATCACTACTTTAGCTCTATACACAACCATGGTCTCTACTTCCATCATCGCTTCTCTCTTCGCTGCCTCCGCCTCTGTCGCCGCTGCTGCATCTGTCGGCCCCCTTCGACAACGGGACAACATCGATACCAGTTAGTCTGCATCACTTTTGCTTCTTGATCTCCGTTACATAGCATATACTCATTCTACCTTGTAGCCATCTTGCAGTATGCTCTTACCCTTGAGCAGTGAGTGTCTCCTTTCTTCTGATATCCTGCGGTCATATCGAGCATGGCACACTAAACATCATGGCCATCCTTATACTATCAGCCTCGAGAACGCTTTCTACTCTGAGGCCTTGTCCACGTTCGACTCCGCTGCCTTCAAATCTGCTGGCTTCCCTGATTGGGTTCGACGACGAGTCGTTCAGAGTAAGATCTTCTTCCTCATCCGTTCATCTCCTCCTTTCTTCCCGATCACTGACTTCCTCTCGCACTCCACAGTCGGCCAGCACGAGGCTTCACACGTCGCTTTCCTCCAGACTGCTCTGGGAGACGCTGCGACCAAGCCTTGCACGTACAGCTTTGGACTTGATGCTGCCGGCCCCAAGGGATTCCTCGGAGTATGTTATTGTTTCTTCCACTTGTACTTGGCGCCAATTCTCTCTTACGGGTCAGATTGGTCGCGCTAGACAACTGGCTAACATGTCTTGCGGTACAACTACTTCTTCCCCTTAGCTTGCATCCGTGATCGAGAATGTCGGTGTCGCCGCGTACCTTGGTGCTGCCAACAAGATCACCAACCCTGATTATGTTGTACGTCTCTCCTCTCTATTTCTTCACTCGATGTCTTCAAAAGACTAACACAACCATCTTGCTCTTTCTCGTACATGCATGTGCTTTGATCATTGTCGACCTCGTAGACCGTCGCTGGATCAATCCTTACTGTCGAGGCTCGACACCAGGCCTGGCTCAACTCGGCCGTTCTCAAAGAGGCTCCTACCAGTGGACCTTACGACACTCCCCTCGGATTCTCTGACGTTTATTCCATCGCCGCTGCGTTTATCACCAGCTGCCCTGAGAGTTCGTCCTCCTTCTTTTTTCTTTTTTCTTTTTTCTTTTCTTCTTTTTCTCTCTTTTTTTTCGTTTCAAATGATATTGATGAGCTTATCGTTCCGGCCATTGTTATCATCACCGAATTGGTATGACAGCCAACCCTACGTTGCCTGTCAAGGCTTTCCCTGCTGCCACTATCACGCAGGCGACCTACAAGGCCGGAGACAAGGTCACCCTGAAATTCCCTACCACCGGAGCTTCCGAGAGCCTGATCATCTACTCTGGCTTGACGTCTACTATGGTTGCCATTCCCGAGGACTTTGAGGTCGTCTTGCCTGCTACTCTGCAGGGAACTTCCTACGCCGTTATCACCACTGCTTGTACGTCTTCTTATGGCCTCTTATTCGATCGATCCTCGAACTTATTTATTGATGGAAATTCTCTTTCTCTGAATTCATCTTAGCCTCCGCCGCGGAGGTCTCTGACGAAAACACCGTGGCTGGACCCTTGATCTTTGATTTCCCTATCAACTCTCAAGACGTCTCCGCTTAAGATAGTCAAAGAATCTTTCGAGTATAGCCCTTTTTCTTTTTCTCTTGATATGAACAAGGACTTTTCTTTTCTTTTCTTTCTTTTCTATTTTACTCTTGTCTCCCTCTCTCTTTCTCTCTCTCTTTCTTCAAAGATACCAGACTGTGTTATTTCCCACTTCCGTTTCTTCTCCCTCGATTCTGTGTATGGGGTGCGGGTGTTGCGCTAGTATAATTCTCTTCAATCATAAATTCGGTGATGGGTGTCCTGTCATTTTTTATTCGTTGATTGATTGATTGGACTTTTAAAGACTATGCTATCGTTCTTCATGCCTGGTCATCCTCTTCTTCTG